>JAJOOD010013115.1:0-12495 GCA_029582525.1 Solanum tacnaense | reverse complement strand
TATTCAACATATAGTTCATGATCCATTAGTTTGTATTTTACCTTTCAAAGTCACTTTGTATTTCAAATGAAGAGAGTATTTCTTTTGTATTCACAACTATATATTCAATCTCACTTTGTATTTATAACTTGTATTTTCATCTCACTATTGTTTCATATATTGTTGTATTCAACATATAGTTCATGATCGGTTAGTTATATTAACTTAATGGGATACAAATTATTGTATGCATTCAAACAGAAAAAACAGCTACTAAACTAAAAAAAAAAAACAATTTTATTCGTTATACATCATAATTTGGATACAAAACATCCGAAAAAAGCTATAAATCCCAATGCATACAAAGATTTCACTGATTCAATCAGGAAAAAAAACACCCTTGTACTCGACATATACGAATATCTCATCCAAATAAATAAAAAAATCGAAAAAAAATACCTGATTGTTTTTCTATTGTTCACTAGATGCGACAAATTTATAGTTGTCAATTATGAAAAATTCTGTTTCAAAAATATGTCGTATTCAACTTGAAGAAGCTTTGAAAGTTATCAGATGAATGATTCAGGAGACAAACTAAATCATTTTAATTTTTTTTTTTTTGATGTTCTTAAGAAGAAAGCAAAAAAACGCTCGACGGAAAGATGACTATTTATGCTCTTTTCAAAACGTAACTGATTTGTATTTAAAATCTTTTTTACCTTTATTGAATTTTTTTGTTCCATGATTTTCTCTGTTCTGTTATTAATTATTTGTATTTTTTCAAATTAATCAAAATAAAATAAATACATAACCAATCTCTTAACAAACAAAAATAATGACATTTTTAATAAATAATGAAACTATTGCTAAGGAGTCTCACTAAAAGCTAAAATATTGTTGTTTTGAAAATTTTCCCTAAAAAATAGTCAAAAGTCATAAAAAGTATACACTAAGTATACATTATAGCTTGTCAAAAGTCATAGAAAGTACACACTCGCTATACAATATAGCATACATATACATCATGAGTTATACACTGACTATACATTATGATACACTCAAACAAACTAAATATAGCTTAACTATACATAAAGTATACATTGACTGTACATGAAACATACATTGAATATTCAACTTCGATCAACTTGAAATCACTTCTAAACAATCTCAAATTTTAGTTATGAAATCGTCTCGATGCATTGAGTCTTTTAATGTACAATTCGTTCTAAACTATTCACATTTTTGGTACGTTGATTATTATTTTTAAAAGACAATAAGACTCATGAAGACAAAGAAGATAATTTGCTCAAAATCACCTCTAAACAGTTCTAAATTTTAGATATGAAATCCTCTCGATATTTTAAATATTTTAATATATAATTTCCTCATAACAATTCACATTTTAGATACACCAATTTTTAATTTTTTTTTTAAAAAGAGAAGACGAAGAAGAAAAGAAAATGACAAAGGAAGCCGTTAATATCGAAGGAGGAAGAAGAAAAAAAGTATTTAGCCAATTTCATTAATTTTTTAAAAAATTGGTTCAATTTTTTGTAAAGTAGAAGTTCCAAATCCCAATGACCAGTTTGCGTAATTTAGCCTATTTTATTTGCCTTGGTGATATGGAATATTGATGTCTCTAATTCAAGAGATATTTTTTTATTTATTTAAGACATTTAATTAAAGGTAAGTTAGTACTCCCTCTGTTTATATTTAATTAAATAGATAAGTAAATAAAATATTTATTTTTAATATAAGAAACAAATAAAACGAAATAGAGGGAGTAACACAACTTTTACTTTTTATGAAATATAATTTTTTAAAAGGACATAATCATATTTTAAATATCACATATTTTGAAATGGAGACCATAATAACTATCTTGCGGAGGAAGATTAGAATTTGATATCTTAGAAATTGAGATAAATAAATGCTCTAAAAGCTTGCAATGAAAGCTTTTGTCATCAAATTTAAGTGGTCTTAAAGTCTTACCTACCACCAAATTAAAGGTAAAAGAGAAAAGAAATGGTACTAAATTAATAAATTTACATAAGCTTTCATTATTCTACCTATTATACCAACTTTTATTTGTTTTGTTTTAGTAACAAATTAATTTTCTATTTCAAATTGAGTTTTTCAAATTATTTGTTAGATTTAGTGTATACTTGAAAACTTATTGAAGTATAACTCAGCTTAATACCTTTATTTTTCTTCAATAAAGCAAAAAGAGCTATTCAAAATTTGGTGGTAAAAATTAAAATAACATTCCTTTACCAAAAGTAAACGCATAATATACAGAGACAAAACATTTTAATTCGACTTTAACTAACTTTTGAACACCTTAATTTTGAGGATACAAATTTAGATGTATCAATTCTTTTCAGTTGAACACTTTTATTTATAAAATAATCATCAGACACTCTAAAATTTATGTGTTTTGTAAGAGTTGGATCTGCATGAGACAATGAGAACGAGTTGAACGTCTAAATGAGCATTTTCAAAGTTGAAACATTTACCTGTTCGTTGACGTCAAATTAAAGTGTCTATCTATGTATTAGACCAAAGAAAAAAATTACAAATTTGGTAAAATAAATGTTTCCAAAAGAAAAACTAGAATTTTTTTTTAATTTACACAACTAATTACTACATCCGTCCACTTTTAATTGTCATAGTTTTCTTTTTTAAATATCAAGGAAAAAGACATAAATTCATCCCTAAACTTGTCTTGAAAAGTCAGTTATACGTTTAAACTATTATGACGACATATTAGACCATCTCCAATACATCTCTATTTTACTCTCTATTCTCTATATTTAGAGAGTAAAATAGAGAATAGGTTCTCCAAGCACTCTCTATTTCACTCTGTATTCTTCAATTATAAAGAGGTGAATAGTAATTGTCTCTATTTTACTTTTTGATTATTTTAATATTATTTCTATTATATTACTAATTAAGTCTTTATCATTTGTTATTATTTTCTAATGTAATATAACATCTAAAAATATATTATTAACAAGTTACTACTTCCACCCAAATTAATAATTATTTTATTTTATTTTAAAAAAATTGTCACTTTAACTATGTAATTTAAAGTCATTTAATATTATTTATATTATATAAGATTATTAATTAAGTCTCTAATAATTGTATTTATTTTCTAAGTAATATAACATCTAAAACATATTATTGATAAGTATACTACTTCCACCTCTAATTAACAATTTTTCTAATTTGATTTTAATTTTTTTTGTCATTTTAAATATGTAATTAAATTATAATTAATTTTCATTATGAAGTATGGACAAAATTTACATGATAATTCGAACAATCTACTTTTATGTTATAGTGATTAATTATTAAACTACACTTTTTAATGAGCATGAAAATATTTGATGCAATAGTTCAAAATGGAATAGGGGAAGTAAATTAGTACATGAACTAATTCGATACAAGATGAAATTGTTAATTTAAACAATTTTTAGCTACACCTAAGAAAATAAGGACAAAAAATTGCTCATTTTGAACTCCGTAATACATTAATAGAACAGTTATGAGAGTAACGTAATAGTCTTGAAAGTTGAGTATTTATATAAAATTTAAAATAAATTTTACGACAATACAATATATATGATGTAATTATATTTCATCAATGATTTCACTTTTATTTGGATTATTCGTTAATATGTATTATATATAATATTATTGCAATTTATGTTATTTAGAAATTTAGATTAAAATATAATTTTATATTAAATGAAGAATTTGAAAAAAAAAATTGTATTACATAAAGATTATAGAGGGATTATTTGCAAAAAGAAGAAATGATTTATATTATGAAATAAGAAAATAAAAATGAAAATAGAAATAATAATATAATATTGAGGAGAGAGAAAAAATTTCTTTTTTTAAAAGTAAAATTGAGAATTGGGTTGGAGTTGGTTGTCTGAAAAAAAAAAAAAACTCTATATTTGGAGAGTAAAATAGAGGATGGGGTTGGAGCCCTTACACACCGTTACTATTTAAAATTGATTTTAATACCACCTTGAGACGTGTAACACCACTCTCACAGCATGTAGTATATTACAATCGCTGCCACATAAGCACTATGTCAGCGCCACGTCATATTTTATAATTTCTTATATTCTTTTTGTTTTCTTTTCTTTACTATTAATTAACTTTCTTTTTATTAACTCTATTTTACACTAATTAATCATTAAAATTCTCTAATAATTATATCTTCTTTATCACTAAATTCCACTCACTTTATCTCTAATCTTATCGAAAAAATCATTCATTTGATTTATATCATGATTTTCTTTGTCTTTTCCAGCGAAGAACAACCAACCCATCGCCACCATTAGCCCACCTCCATTCGTTCTTCTTTTCCGACAAACCATTAGCCACCAAACAATCACCTAAACCACCACAAAACAACCACTCAAAATTTAAATCAATCACCGAAAAACATAAAATCAGACCTCATTACCTTATCCCTTTGCGATTTTATTCTTTTGATTTCTTTTGCAGGTGTGTCGGCGAGCTCAAAGCTTCAGTCATGGCTCCGATGAAGTTCCAAAGAGCTCCACACTTCCAAATTTGAACAACTAACAAATAACCACAACCAACAACACCAGTACTACACTCTCGTTGTTGTGAATCTTTGAGGTTGTGATGAAAAATAAAAAGTTGTGATAACATTAAAGAATGAAGAAGAAGAGGGTAATGGGAGGGAAATGAAGATTTTGATTTTTTAATTCTTTTTTTAACTTTAATTTTTTCTGATGCGCTATTTTTTTTTTATTATGCCACGTCAATTTTAGGGAGTAAATAAATTCATTTTTAAGTAGTAAATGTGTGTAATTGGTCATCATGATAATTTAAGTGTGTAACTGACTTTTCGGAACAAGTTCAAGGGAAATCTATGCCTTTTCTCTAAAATAAAACAATAACAACTTTGACTAGCGTTTTACGATGTATTTTTTCATTATATTGATATACAAAAAATGAAATTTATAGTACTTTTTCTATTGTTTTTGAATATCTAAATTTTTGTTTAAAATATCGAATTAATGTAATCTAATTTAACTTGAAAATTAATCAAATTGATTTTCGAAAAATGCAACATGACAATTAAAATTGGACAGAGAGAGTAATTACTATTTTTTTTCTTCCACCAATTATCCAATATTTACAAACCATTCACATGGTTTTCAGGGTTTGTTTGGTATAAGAGATTTAAGTATAATTAGTTTCGAGATTAATTTTAGAAAAAAGTTAGCTTAGTATAGTTGAGATAAAATCGAAAAATAACTTATCACCTAGTTAGTGGGATAATTAATTTCAAAATAACCAGTTAAGCAGGTGGGTCCCACGTCCAGCTTCTCCTATACTCTTTCCTCCCTCCATATTATCTTCATCCCTCACTCTTCCTAATTGGCGGGAATTTTTCGAAAATCCCCAAAACTCAAAACCCTAATTTGCGCCAAACATATTTAAATTCCCAATTATCCTATATAATCACTTAACTAAGAGGCCAAAAAAGCATATTCCTTTCATCTAGTGTTCGACGAAATTCCTCAAAGAGATTTTGTTGAAAAGATGTATGTGGTGAAGAGAGATGGGCGTCAGGAAACTGTTCACTTTGATAAGATTACTGCTAGGCTTAAGAAATTGAGTTATGGGCTAAGTACTGATCATTGTGATCCGGTTCTTGTTTCACAGAAGGTTTGTGCTGGTGTTTATAAAGGTGTAACTACTAGTCAGCTTGATGAATTGGCTGCGGAAACTGCTGCTGCTATGACTGCTAATCATCCTGATTATGCCTGTGTGAGTTACTCGATTTTGAATTATTTGGTTTGGCATGCTTATGATGTTTTTGTTTGGAGGTGGATTTAGGATTTGAAATATGTGGGTTCAATAATAAGGTTTTTAGCATTGAACCCGTTGTATTTTTGAAGTTATGGATTCATATTACTGTAGTTTTAATGAGTTTTTACACATAAATTTGTGATCTGTGTTGAAAGTTATGGGTCTGGTGTTATCTGTGTTTTTTTTTTTTCATAATTGCTTCTGGGTTGGTTTTGATTGTGTTGATGTTTAGAAGTGCTACTGAAATTTAGCGTTTTTTTAACTCATGGATCTATGCTCCGTGTCGCAAGTTATGGGTCTGGTTAGTTTGTGTTTTTTTAAAAAAAGTTGTAATTGCTTCTGGGTCGTTTTGATTGTGTTGACCTTTAGTAATGCTGCTGAATTGTAGCATTTGTTCAAGTTTGGGAAATTTTGTGCGTCTGGATTAATTTGTTTTCTTTAATTGTTTATGATTCAAACGTTTGATAACTTTAAATAGCTGTAGAGACTCTACAGCTTTAGTGGTTGTGTTTATATTTGAAAGCAGAATGTTGGTTTGGAAATTGAAATCTGGGTTCATTTTTTGCTTGTGTTTTGCTAAAGCTGAATATTTATTAACATCTCTTTTAATTTTGTTGCTTGTTGGAATTTGTGTTTTTTTTTTTCTAAAGTTCAGGTTTTGGCTTTCATTTTCAGTCATGATATGTTGAATTTAAACATTGTTATGGAATTGATATTATTGTTCTGTTTTGCTCTTTGCATATTTCTGTTGTTCATTTTTTCAGTTTGATCTCCCATTGTTTTCCTTTCTGTTTCAGTGTTCCCCACAGTTTTGTAATGGTCAACCATGCTTTTGTATGCATATGCTTTCTTAAAATAGGTTGGTTTGGAATCATGTTTGAATAATTGAGCTAGACTAAAATCTTGAGGTGATTTATGTAATCAAACAACAAATAAACAGGAATTAGACTCTTTGCCGTGTTTTATGCTTTTTATAGTGAAGTTCTAAGGATAATTCCTATAAAAAAACTCGGTACACATTAAAAAGGAGAATAAAGATATGAGATGACTGACTTAAAATGAGAAACATGCAGACAAAAACAGTTTCTATTAACTCCTCCACTGTTATAAGGTAGATATATTGAAGCTTCTATGATGCATAGTAGGAAAAAGTATTTTTCTATGATGAATGTGTTAATTAATCCGTGATTTGTCAAAACTCTTGGTGCAGCTGGCTGCAAGGATTGCTGTGTCCAACCTGCACAAGAACACCAAGAAATCATTTTCCGAGACGTAAGTGATTTGAATCAACATTGGTCATTAGTCTTCCATTTACTTTTATTTTTCATATAAATTAAATTGTCGGTGTAATGATCAACAATAACAAAGTTCTGGTTGTAATAATGGAATATCACAGGATTAAGGACATGTACTACCATGTTAGTGAGAGATCTGGATTGAAGGCACCACTGGTTTCTGATGAAGTTTATGAGATAATCATGAAGGTATCACTGCCATTTGGAATATTCCTTTAATGGTTATGTGTTGGATCTTAGCTATTTTTTTCTTAATCAAGATCACTTTTAAAGTTTTTGGCCTTTGGGTTATTCAAGAGCTTGTTCATAATTTCCTGTAGAGATACTTATTAACAGCTTACCTTTTTTCTCTTAGAATGCTGCTCGTCTGGACAGTGAGATCATATACGACAGAGACTTTGACTATGATTACTTTGGTTTCAAAACCCTTGAAAGGTCTTACCTCTTAAAGATTCAGGGAAAGATTGTAGAAAGGCCACAACACATGCTGATGAGAGTATCTGTTGGAATCCACAAAGAGGATATTGAATCTGTCATCAAGACATATCATTTGATGTCTCAACGCTGGTTCACTCATGCATCTCCAACACTATTTAATGCTGGCACTCCAAGGCCTCAAGTAGGTCAACATTCTTTTAATACTGTGTTGTTTTTCTTGATTTGATGATTCAACTAAGTCATCATTGATTTGTCCAATATGTTTTAAAAATAATTGTTTCTTACCCAACACTGTCCTCCTGTTCATTGGCATCTTTTGGTAAAATGTTCCCTGATTTTACATCGTATTCTTTTGGGGCCTGCAGTTAAGTAGCTGCTTCCTGATATGCATGAAAGATGATAGTATTGAGGGCATATATGATACTCTTAAGGAATGTGCTGTTATTAGCAAATCAGCTGGGGGAATTGGCGTATCTGTGCACAACATACGTGCTACTGGGAGTTATATTCGTGGAACAAACGGAACATCAAATGGGATTGTTCCTATGCTGCGTGTGTTTAATGATACTGCCAGATATGTTGATCAAGGGGGTGGCAAAAGAAAGGGTGTGGCCTCATTTCTGTGCTTGTTTAGATAATTCTAGAAGTTTAGGGTGTAGGGACTACCTTCACTTTTCTCACTCTGTAATGCTGTGTTTAGGTGCTTTTGCTGTCTACCTTGAGCCTTGGCATGCTGATATATTTGAATTTCTGGATTTAAGGAAGAACCATGGGAAGGTATAGTACTCTTTTTATCATCAATTGTATAATATATTGTCCATTGGGCCTGCACTTGCTCTCTGCCACTGCACTAGATTGCTGTACTCCTTTCATACGGCAAAGCTCGTCTGTACTCAACAATTTGACAAGACATGGATGATGTTTCCATTTCTTCAGGAAGAGAATCGGGCACGGGATCTTTTCTATGCTCTTTGGGTACCAGATCTTTTTATGCAAAGAGTCCAAAGCAATGGGGTATGGTCTTTGTTTTGTCCATGTGAGGCTCCTGGATTGGCAGATTGCTGGGGTGAAGATTTTGAGAAGCTATACACAAAATATGAAAAAGAGGTAAAAACAAGTGTTCTACTGAGGTTAATTGCACACCATTTATATGGTATATTAAAGATCATTCAGCATTGATCATAAACAAAATTCTTTTGTCAACTCAGGGAAAGGCAAAGAAGGTCGTTCAGGCACAAAATCTCTGGTTTGAGATCTTAAAGTCCCAGATAGAAACTGGGACCCCTTACATGTTGTACAAGGTGACTTTCATATGATTCTGTTATGCTTCTCATTGTTTGTCGGGATGCACTTAATTTTACTTTACCAATATTCTGTTTGTTATTGTAGGATTCTTGCAATAGAAAAAGCAACCAGCAGAATCTTGGCACTATCAAGTCTTCTAACTTGTGTACAGAGATTATTGAGTACACAAGTCCAACTGAAACTGCTGTTTGCAATCTTGCTTCAATTGCTCTACCAAGATATGTTAGAGAGAAGGTAGTTAATATTGGGATATACTTAAAACTTACTTGTCCTACTTTCTCCTTGCCTCTTAGTGTAGTGTTGCCTTTATATCTTTCAGGGGGTCCCAGGTGAATCACAACCATCTAAGCTTGTGGGGAGTAGAGGTTCTAAAAATCGATACTTTGATTTTGACAAATTGGCAGAGGTTTGTTTTGTTCTAAGTACCAACTTTTTTGAACATGTTTTTCTTGACATTATTCTTAATTTTGCTCTGTTTGCCATGGGAGACAGGTTACTGCATTAGTCACTTCAAACCTGAACAAAATTATTGATGTCAATTACTACCCTGTTGAAACTGCAAAAAGGTCTAACTTACGACATAGGCCTATTGGACTTGGAGTCCAGGGACTTGCAGACACATTCATTTTGCTTGGCATGGCATTTGATTCCCAGGAGGTAAGTTTTGTCTAATCATCTTTCCAAGCTGTACATTTGTGCAGATTGTTCTGATCTTATAATTTGTCTATGTCTAGGCTCAGCAGCTAAACAAGGACATATTTGAGACAATATACTACCATGCATTAAAAGCTTCTTCTGAATTAGCTGCCAAGGAAGGCCCATATGAGACATATGCAGGAAGTCCTGTAAGCAAGGTATAAATCCTTTTGCTCCTAGATTTAACTGATGGGTAATATGTGAATGGCATGTTTGATTTTCCAGTGCATATTGACGGTCATCCATGATTTAGTCGAAATAGTTGTTAGACTGCTAAGTGTACTAACCTAAATAAATTAGCATCTTCTTACTAGTTCAACTTTGAAGATATGATACAAGTTTGAAGAGAATTTGAAAATGCTGAGACACAAATTATACACACTACTGTAGAACATGAAATGACTGCTAGATTTTATTTTGATCAAGTAATATTGATTCACGTTGTATTTCCACTAAATAATATTATGCTGTTCAGGGTATTCTCCAGCCAGACATGTGGGGAATAACACCATCAGATAAATGGGATTGGCATGCTCTTCGTGAAATGATTGCAAATAATGGTGTAAGAAATTCACTTCTTGTAGCTCCAATGCCAACTGCTTCAACCAGCCAAATTCTTGGAAATAATGAATGCTTTGAGCCATATACATCTAATATCTACAGCCGAAGGGTTCTGAGGTAACACCTGCTGCCAGATCCTGCAGCTGCTGCTGATTTTTATCATACTTGTTGCATATGATTTATACATGGTTTATTTTTGTTCTCCAGTGGTGAATTTGTTGTGGTGAACAAACATCTTCTGCATGACCTAACCGAGATGGGGCTCTGGTCACCTGCTGTTAAGAATAGGATAATATATGATGATGGTTCTGTGCAGAAAATCCCTGAAATTCCAGATGATCTTAAAGTTATTTATAAGTATGAACTTTCACTAATTACTTGTTCAGTTTTTATGTTCACTTTATTTCCACTTACATTCTAATACTGTTCACTGACTTCAGGACTGTTTGGGAGATCAAGCAACGGACCCTGGTTGATATGGCTGTAGACCGTGGTTGCTACATAGATCAGAGTCAAAGCCTCAACATCCATATGGATCAACCCAATTTTGGAAAGCTCACGTCCCTTCATTTTCATGCTTGGTCCAGGGTACGCTTCAATTTCACGTTATAAGTTTTGTTGATCTTTTGAAGTGTGCATACGCACTAAGAAATGGTCTGGTGTATTGTTACTCAATAGTTTAGTACAAACATCCATTTAAAGAGATCTTTTAGTGTCAAGTGAACCTAGTTGTCAGCCTAGAACAGCATGAACTGATCTTTATAGGTTCCATCTTCACAGGTCAATTTAGAGTCTCAGTTTCATCTTTCTTGTTAATTGTAGGGTTTGAAAACTGGAATGTACTATCTACGATCACGTGCTGCAGCTGATGCAATCAAGTTCACAGTTGACACTTCCATGCTGAAGGTAGTAAGTAGTAACATTATAATTATGAGTATTCATCATCATATTATTTTGTTCATTCTTACAAACTGCACATGGGGATTTCAATTTGCAGGAAAAGCCAAAGACTGCTGTTGACGAAGAAACTAAAATGGCTCAGATGGTGTGCTCTTTGACAAACCGTGAGGACTGCTTATCCTGTGGAAGTTAGTGCTAAGTCGAAGATATTGATCTCGTTGTGGGTTTCTTCTATTGCCCACTGGGAAACCTCTTCATAGATAAGCCAAACAGACTTTGACTCTGTGGAAGTTGCATGTACTGATGTTTATTAGATTAGAACTAATTATGTATATAATAAGTATATATGTGGTTATAGTATAGTATATGTTTTCTATAAATAAGGAAAAATATGCAACTCTCTTGTATTGGTAAGTGATGACTTTGTAATTCATTTTTCCTTGACATAGCAGCAGTGAATTTCTCTTACAGCAACTTTAAGATTTGAAATGTGTGCAAAAATATGAAATTAATCTCGTCAATAATTTATTAGTTTAACTAAACGAGTATTGGTTTATGTATATCGAAATACATCTAAATCATATGATGTATATTACACAATGTATATTATGTATCAAAGAGAGAAAATAGAATTACACAAATATTTTGGAGGAAATTGCAATAATAATTCCCCCTCATAGTTAAACCAATCTTAGACAAACCTAATTTTGGATTAACTTAATTAGATTCCACAAGTCTAAAAGTAATTTGTATTAGTGGAGAAGTTCCAAACACCTATTTATTAGTGGATATACATGCAATAAAATTGATAAATTATCCCACCCCACCCCACTAGGGGGAGATCTGCATAGACTCCTCCGGGTGCTCGAGCACCAATTAATCTCGTATGGAATATATATATTTGTGTAGAAATTAAAAGGTATTTGTATAAGATTAACATAGAGCTCTCAATGAACACATGGTTTAATTGGTCCAATGACTCTTGGTGGGTGCTTAACGTTCTTTTGGTGTTGCTTAGCCTGAGTTTGAATTTCACTTTTAACATGTTATTTTTTGAAGGGAAAAGGCTCAAATATGCCATTGAACTTTCAGAAAAGGCTCATTTATGCCATCCGTTAAAAGTTTGGCTCATCTATGCCATTACCGTTTAAGAAAAGGCTCATTCATGCCATTATTTTTTAACGGTGGTTTTGCAAAACCATTTTTTACACGTGGCCAATTATAATTCGGCCACGTCATTATTTTTTTCAGAATTTTGATTTTTTATTATAAAAAATAATGACGTGGCCGAATTATAATTGGTCACGTCATTATTTTTTTATAATAAAAAATCAAAATTTTGAAAAAAATAATGGCGTGGCCGAATTATAATTGGCCAAGTGTAAAAAATGGTTTTGCAAAACCACCGTTAAAAAATAATGGCATGAATGAGCCTTTTCTTAAACGGTAATGG
>JAJOOD010013114.1:0-15598 GCA_029582525.1 Solanum tacnaense | reverse complement strand
CTCTTGATTTTTCACCGTTTAAATAAGCTCTCGAAAATATTTTCCAGTATCAGTTTACTCGGAGTTCTTTGATATGAGTTACTTGAGCCGGGGGGTCTTTCAGGAATAGAATCTCTATCTTTGTGAGGTAGGGGTGAGGTCAATGCACACTCTAACCTTCCCCAGATCCCACCTGTGGGATTACACTGGGTATGTTGTTGTTGTTGTTAGTTTACTGGGAACCAAATCGACCTGAAATACGAGTATTAAGATTGTCTGATAATTGAAGAAATAAGTATAAAGACCGTCTTTAAATGTGCCCTTTGTCTGATTTTCCCATTTTAGCTAAGCTCTCCAAGTTATATTCCTTCATCAGTTTACTGGGAACCAAATTGACCTGAAATACAAGTATAAAGATTGTGTCTTTAATGTGCCCTTTTCTGATTTTTCTCATTTAGCTAAGCTCTCCAAAACATTTTCCAGTATTGGTTTACTCGGAAACAAATTGACTTGAAATACAAGTATAAAGATAGTCTCTTTAAATATGCCTTTTTCTGATTTTTATCGTTTATCTAAGGCCTAAGATCTCCAAAATATTTTCCAGTATAGGTTTACTCAGAACCAAATTTACCTGAAATATAAGGATAAAGATTGTCTGATAGAAAAAGAGAATAAAGATTGTGTTTTTAAATGCGCCTTTTTTTCTGATTTTCACCGTTTAGCTGAGCTCTGCAAGATATTCTCTAGTAACGGTTTACTCGGAACCAAATTGCCTTAATAGAGTGGAATGTATACAGATGATTCAAATAGCTGATTCCAAATAATTTGGGAATGAAACATAATCAACTGATCAATGCATTGCTTGGATTTTGCTTGTCACCGTTTGCCAATTTTGTTGTAAATTAATTCTACCAATAATGGTTTTCTAGTAGGTGTTTTCTGTTGATTGGGCATTGTTCGACTTAAAACTCACTTAAGCTACATAGATCTTGATCATCATTTTTTTTTCATTGCCAGTGAAACCTGCAGTGAGTGAAGAGAAATTTTGGAATCACATCAATCAAGTTTAATTTTGTTAACTATCACCAACTATTTAATGAATAATGTGTAAGATATAATATGTTCGCCCCTTATTTATTTTGTAACTAATCAACAAGTAGGCATAAGCTATGGGGCACTCAAATCATTTTATATTCTTTCTATTTGGGGCTGGGTATTTACTTGGAGGTATTAGCTTGCTATAATCTATAAGCAATAGATACTTAAAGAAGGAAACGTACGCCCTTTTAACATCTTTTTAGTTATCATTTTGAGGACTTCGAAGAAAAGCGAACCATTGTGCTATTCTTTAGGCTGAGCGACAAGAGTAAATGTGTCTATTGCAAATGAAACTCCAATTTTTTGTGATGATGTAGCAGAATTTCAAATTGCACAAGAAGAGGATAGAATCATAGAGATATTTTATATAACTTTTTGTTGAAATGTTTTGTGTTGACAGACAGAATTAGAGGGTATTTTCTCTTGATTTGTTTATTATTGAGGGGAGGGATGATTTTTAAGTGTGTATTGACGTTGGTTCCTCCTTGTTAGGTGTATAGCTCCAAAGTTGGTAACTATCAAAAAACATTGGCGTTTTACATTCACATTGGCAAAATAGCAAAGAATGGTCGCGAGGTTTGTTCAATTTTTATGTTTGGCTGCTTTGAATAACTTCTTTTTTCTTCCTTGTGCATAAAAGACCAAGTAAATTGGCCTCTTCACTCCCTCGTACGAACCCCTTTTTTTGGTTGAACAGCTATGGCGAACTTTGAAGTAGGGGAGACACCATGTCGTATTGCTTTGAGGGGATCAAGCATTTAGGTGCTTCCCTGTCGAAGTGTTGTGAAAGGCAATCAACGGGCCTTGAGGATCCTGAGATTCTTGCACGAGAAACAGTTTGTATGCTATCTATCTGGCCACATCTATCCATATATTTATTTATTTGCTATTTGTACAACATTGAATGAAATCATGGAGGATGAAACAAAAGAGATTTTATCTACCTCTAGGTTTGTCTTATATAAAGATTGCCTCATCAGGAAAATATGATTTTCATTTTGAAGATCAATACAATTTTAACTTTCTCTATTTCACAATTCGTTATGTTTTGTTTTCTTTCAATGTTCGGAAATGCCAATGTTGTCAAAGATGAAAAAAGGAACATAGAAAAGTAGCTAGTGCAAATTGTAAATAAAGTGTGCGCTTCAATGAAGAAAGGATTGAAAGAATGGCAATTAAATGAAATATATAAAACCCATGTGAATCAAATATTTGAAAAGTTATAGTTTTCAGTTTAGAATTCAGATGAGTGACCAATCTTTCGTTTTACAGTTCTAAAATATTTCTTGTTTGAAGCACCTTAACGCTTTGGTGCGTCAGTGAGTTTGAGTGTGCCTCAATAGGCCTGCAATGACACTGATCATTGGTCAATCGTTAAAGATTTGGAACATAGATTCTTTGAAATGTGTGTTCTAATCATATGTTTACGAGTTTTATGACTTCCCTGCTTGCATAAATGTCGTGATTTGACCTGTATAATTTTTCTTCTTGTTGCAGTTAGCGTAAGTGAGATCGAAGCTCTTTATGAGCTTTTTGAGAAGATTAGCAGTGCAGTGATTGATGATGGGCTGATCAACAAGGTTTGGTCTCACATTTCCATAAGATTACAACTTTTGGAAGTTGGTGTAGCTAAGTTTGGGATACAGGGTGTTAATAGACAATAGTAGAACTCTTTAGTTACTTTTCTAGCATAGATATTTTATATATCTTATACTGAGTGTTGCTTTTGAATTTGAACTTTTGATTATATTGTAGGAAGAGTTTCAATTGGCATTGTTCAAGACGAGCAAAAAAGAGAGCTTGTTTGCTGACAGAGTGGGTTCTCCATATATACAATAGCCTTTTCATATTATCTACGTTTAGTTGAATTGGATACAGAAAATATGATGTTTCCTATAGATGAAATCAGTTATCGTACTGTTGTTATTGCTACTCAGTTGAAGCCGCAGTAGTAAATTTTTGATCCATGTTTATAGGGTTGAGTGTGGACCACATGATACAACATTTTTTTATTGTCTTCGTTTCTTCCTACTCTTAACACATTTTATTGTAGGTGTTTGACTTGTTTGACACAAAGCACAATGGACTCTTGGGATTTGAGGAGTTTGCCCGTGCACTCTCTGTTTTCCATCCAAATGCCCCTATCGATGATAAGATTGAGTGTATGTTACTTGCGTACATGAATAATGATGATTACCTTCGATTTGTGTGTATCCACTTCTAATGATATATTCCTATTATAGTTTCTTTTCAGCTATATGATCTCAAGCACCAAGGCTTCATCGAGAGGCAAGAGGTAAACCTTTCATGTAATGAAGTGGTTAATTATACATGTAAACGCAATGTATTTGGCTTACTCCTTCTATGTTCTATTTTTAGGCTAGAAGGTTATTGGGTAGCAGTGTGTTGTATTCTTGTCTGTTCATATTAGTAGTCGTATTATTGCCCTTGTAGTTTTGTGTCCTTCGATTTATGTTACTATATGTTGTGTATTGTTTTGTTGTAGTTTATGTTCTGTTACTATCTGATTTTTTGTTATTAGTTATTGTTTTTTGTACTTCTGTTACTTCTTTGCTGGGCTGCCTTGGACTGTTTTTTCTTGAGTTTTAAGGTCTATCGGAAAAAACCTCTCTACCTCTGAGGTAGGGTAAGGTCTACGTACACTGTACCCTTCTCAAACCTCACTTTGTGGTATTACACCAGATTTGTTATTGTTGTTGTTGTATTTGTGGAATGCTTACATTTCTTTGCAATTTTTGTTGCCCTGTACGCTTTTCCTGAAGTGTGTAGCATAAAAAAGATATGGCATCTATAATACAGGTGAAGCAAATGGTGGTTGCTACACTTGCCGAGACTGGTATGAACCTTTCAGATGAAATTATTGAGAGTATAATCGACAAGGTATTTGACCAACCTATAACTAAATACTATTCTTGCCCTATTTTTTCCTTTGAAGGAGTGGTTTTCCTATTCATATCTACTTAATAAGAGACATTTGCGCTACTACTTTCCCTTTATTATTTAGCTTGTTGTTCATCTCATTGAGGTTTAGGCCCTTTCGGATTCTATCTTCCTTAAGGGTGGTGTCTCAGTTGCTTAGAACTATAGGAAAAAGTAGCAACTTCAATCCCTAGTGGTCATCGTAACATGATATCATATCGATCTGGTGGTGATACTTAAATTTGTCACTCTTAGAACCACAACAATTCTTAGAGACAATTTTGTGATTTGAAGTGTGAACATATCTGGGAATTAAGGATGGAACCATCTGTGCTTTGTTGCTTCCATAAACTAAATACCAACTGTGTTTGGTGTCTTCGGGAGGGTCTGTAAGAAAGCAATTGAGAATCTGTTTCAACTTCTAAGTTTGGATTCTCTTCTTCAAGTCTCCCCTGCATTGTGCCACAAAATGGTGTAGCATCTACTATCTAACGATTTAGCTATATTGGGAATTCGCTAATTTATCGGCCACTGTTGAGTCTGTTTTTCCCGGTGGGGTTGGATGGTAGCATTGCAGGATTTAGCTTTTTACTGCTTAACCGATATCTGCCTTTTTGGGCAGACTTTTGAAGAAGCTGATACCAAACATGATGGAAAGATTGATAAGGAAGAGTGGAGAAATTTGGTCATGCGACATCCTTCACTTCTGAAGAATATGACCCTTCAGTATCTCAAGTAAGTGGCACGCTGTATAGTGACATCACTTCCTTTAAGATCATGTTATGTAGATTGTGATTCTGTCGGCAACATATTCATGGCATAGATTGACCAAAATGGTGTCTCTTCACTTAAACAGGGACATTACAACTACATTCCCAAGTTTTGTCTTTCACTCAAGAGTTCCGGATACTTGATATGGATTTGCTAAGCAGAACTGCCCACAGAAGTAGTCTTTCAAGAGTTCCGGATACCTAATATGGAATTGCTAAGCAGAATTGCCCAGAGAAGTAGTCTTTCACTCTAGAGTCTACCTGATATGAGAGTTGCAAGTTCAATGAAGAATTTGTAGTAGTAGTATTTTGCTCATCTATTTTATGTTTCGACGTTTTCATGATTTGTTATTCTTTATTAGAGCAGTGTGGCTGTGTATTCTTGTTACCTCTGAAAAAATGCTAAGTTTCCTTGTTGATGCTGCTCATTATTTGGTGTCCTTCTGACTAATTTTTTGATATGGGATTTCTATCTGTTGGATTATGTTAGTTTATTCCTTTAATTTCCTTTCTGGTAATGAAAATGTTTCATAAACACTCTGAAAATGAATGTAACATACTATGAAGTATATTACATCATGGTCTTCTCCCCTAAAAAATTTCCCCTTTGCTTAGATAATCAAACCATCAATAATAGTAACGTATATATGAAACAGTAAGCCAACGAGATCAAGTGAATTTTATTGTGTAGTCTTTGGCAAAATTGTTATCGGGAAAGAAAGAACTTGAGTGCGTGTGTACAGTTGTGAGTGTAGTATAATATCTACTAGTGAGGCGAAAGAGATGAATTTATATTCTAATCCTAAGTAACATCTTCCGTGTTGCACTCCCCTCATAATGACTAGTAGACTTTGGTTCGTACAGTAGAGGCCTCCTGAAGACTACTTAAATGTCGTTTACTAGATTAACTTGAAAGGGTAGAGAACACACATACATTTTCCCTACCTCGAGGAGGTAGGAGGTTTACTATGCTTCATCTAACATAATATATATTTGCCCTTTTGTCCAGTGATGTAAAGGAATGCAGTCAAGAATGAAAGAAGTAAAGAACTGTACCGAAGGGGATATATCTTTTGCTAGCACACATCATTTACATATGAAACAAAAATGGTTAGTTATACTAATATGCACGGGCATCCGCCATCTAGTTGTATTTATATTGACTGAATTGCCTTCAAGCGACCTTCTCACAGTCTAAAAAACAAGCAACAATGAAGAAATTTTAATAAAAGCAACATGAAGTACTCGTTTTCTTCAGTTCATAACCAAACTCTCTCATACTGATGATGGGCAAAAGAAGTTCATTCTCAAAGAAAAAAAAAAAGAAAAAAGAGGGAAGACGGAACTTCAATAGCCACCAAACCAAGATAATCTATTGAATTGGGACTACTGTCAAAAACGGCACATAAAGCGTAATATTTTCTTGGCATGGTAAAAGAAAATGGAACTTCTATAGAAAAACATTAAATGTACTGATAGACTAAAAACTTAATCGACTTCTTCCATTTTGCTGCCCTCGGCATCTGCTTCAGGATCCTCAAGTGCTGGCATATCGACATCAACATCACCGGCATCCTCGTCAATGCTGAGCCCAAGTTTCAGCATTCTGTGAATTCTATTGCCGAAGGTGTTGGGATCATCGAGGCTGAAACCTGAGGTGAGAAGAGCAGTCTCAAACAGCAACATTACTAAATCCTTGACGGACTTGTCATTCTTGTCTGCATCAGCCCTCTTCCTGAGCTCATCCATGATGGCATTTTCTGGGTTTATCTCCATGGTCTTCTTGCTAGACATGTATCCAGCCATGCTAGAATCCCTGAGTGCTTGCGCTTTCATGATTCTCTCCATGTTGGCAGTCCAGCCATACTCACCAGTAACCAAACAGCAGGGAGAGTCCACAACACGGTCTGAAACGACGACCTTTTCAACCTTGTCACCAAGCACATCCTTGATCACCTTGCAGAGGCCCTCAAACTTCTCCTTCAATTCTTCGTTCTTTTTCTTCTCATCCTCACTTTCATCGAGTTTGAGACCTTCCTTGGTAGCAGAAACAAGCTTTTTACCCTCAAATTCCTTCAGCTGACCGATACAGTACTCATCAATAGCATCAACCATGTAAAGAACCTCATAGCCCTTCTTCTTCAGCTTCTCAAGGAAGGGTGAGTTCTCAACAGCCTTCTTGCTCTCACCAGTAATGTAGAATATATCATTCTGGCCTTCCTTCATCCTAGTCACATAGTCCTTCAAGCTGGTCATTTCATCACCACTCTTCGTGGAATGGTACCTCAGCAACTCAGCAATCTTGGTCCTGTTCTGTGAATCTTCATGGATACCAAGCTTGAGATTCTTTGAGAAAGCCTCGTAAAACTTGTCATAGTCTTCCTTGTTCTCGGCAATTTCAAAGAATAGCTCAATGCACTTCTTAACCAAGTTCTTGCGAATAACCTTCAAGATCTTGTTCTGCTGTAACGTCTCTCTAGAGATGTTAAGAGGAAGGTCCTCAGAATCCACAATACCCTTCACAAAACTCAGAAATTCAGGAATTAACTCTTCACAGTTATCCATGATGAACACACGACGAACATACAACTTGATGTTGTTTTGTTTCTTTTTTGTGTCAAAAAGGTCAAAAGGAGCCCTTTTTGGAACAAAAAGAACAGCTTTAAACTCCAACTGGCCCTCAACAGAGAAGTGCTTCACAGCCAAATGTTCCTCCCAGTCATTGGTCAGACTCTTGTAGAATGCAGCATATTCTTCCTTTGAGATCTCCTCTGGCTTCCTCATCCAAATAGGCTTCTGTTTGTTCACCAATGACCACTCATTAGTTACTTCCTTAATTTTCTTCTTTTTCTTCTCATCCTTCTCTTTTTCCTCATCAACCTCCTCTACCTTTCCTTCCTCATCTTTCTTCTCCTCTTCATCCTCATCATCAGAGATCTCCTTTTCAATGGTCTTCTCAACCCAAAGAGAGATTGGGTAACTGATGAACTCTGAGTGCTTCTTAATCAGATCCTTGAGCCTGCGCTCTTCGAGATATTCAAGCTGATCCTCCTTGAGATACAGGATCATTTTTGTACCCCTACCAAGGCTCTCACCAGAAGTGTCCCTGGTGACAGTGAATGAACCACCAGCTTGAGACTCCCACACATACTGTTCATCATCATTGTGCTTTGTAGTCACAATAACCTTCTCAGCCACCAAGTAAGCTGAATAGAAACCAACACCAAATTGCCCAATCATGCTAACATCTGCACCGGCTGCTATAGCTTCCATGAATTCCTTGGTCCCTGACCTTGCAATTGTACCAAGGTTGTTCACAAGATCTGCAATAATACAAATGATATGAGTATTATTGCAATGCAATGCAAATTCAGCACCAAATAATTCTACAAATGATTCAACTTACCAGCCTTTGTCATCCCAATACCACTGTCAATGATGGTCAAGGTATTGTTGGTCTTGTCAGGAATAATGTGGATAAAAAGTTCAGGTTGAGCATCTAGCTTGCTCTTGTCCGTCAAGCTCTCAAAGCGAATCTTGTCCAAAGCCTTCAATATATAACCAAAGCATAATCAGGCATCTCGCATATTTGAAACACTACGCGTGCGTGATTAGCCCATATCATACAATAACATATTACAGACAAAGTCTTCAACATATATAATACTGATTTGTAAGACACTCCAACACACCCACAATATTGGTTCACATAGGGAACACACAGAAAGTTAAAGCTATACTAATGTATATCAATGAACAGAATCCTCTTCAGCTCGGTCAATCAGGTACAAGCAAATGACAGCTACTAGGATTTAAAACATGCCATGGAAACGGAAACATTTAGTAGGCATTTGGATATGAATTGGTTGATACTTGAAAAAAAATTTGAATTCAAGTTTAAAAAAGATATTTGGAAGTTTAGTTGTGTTGGAACATGAAAACACAGTTGGAATTTTTGAGTAAAACTTGGAAGGGTTAAAATAATGGGCCAATTGGAAAAACAAACACTTCCGAAATAACGGGTCAAGCAAAATTATAAACAGAGAGGGATATCATGATAATATCTCTGCCTATGAAAAATGCCATCTTCAGAAACAACAGAAAACACAATTGTATGGATTTGCTACCAATTCATGCTATGAACGAGACTGGCTTTGTGATATTATCTCAAACAAAACAAAAATAACTTAATTCGTTGAAAACAACCTTAAGCAGCAGACAATATAGTTTACTGAGTAGAACAATGACTCAACAACCCAAGTAATAGCTAATAGCCCCTAACTAACATCAATTGAGCCCGATGCTATTGTTTCTTCAAACAACTAACAGTAATCCCCGGTCAAATAATATTAAAATCTCAACCAATCATGTATCTAACATAAATAAAATCAACTATACAGAGCATCCACGATGAAACATCATCACATCACAAATAATCAACATATGAGCAAAACCAACTATAGACTATGTCCTCAGTCAAACTACTAACATTAATTCACAAACTATCACAATCTATTATATGAGCAAAATCAATTATAGAAAGCTTCTGCGACCAAACAAACAACATCAAATCACAGACAATCATGCATCTGTTATAAACCAACTACCACTAAAACATCTTCCGCGCACAATTCTCCAGGCAATGAAAAGCATCACACCCACGAATGCAAAATTTCAAATAAAAAAGAGAGATAGAGGGAGAAATCGACTCACATCGGAAGAATTGCTTATGAGTTCCCGAAGAAAGATCTCCTTGTTACTGTAGAACGTATTGATGATTAAACTCAAAAGCTGGTTAATCTCAGCCTGAAAAGCAAACGTCTCCGTATCCGCCATTACAGATCTGCGATGCTGCTGCTAAACTTCAACGACGATAGAAGAAATCTAGCAAATAGGATTAGCAAAACTGAGAGCAAAAAGTGAAGAATATGAAGAACTTGTTGAAGGAGTTAAGGTGTTTATATTGGGTTTGTTTGGGGTTTCTAGAATGTTCTTATTTTGATTAGTTTCAAATATTTTAGGAGTTTTAAAACTTAAAATTCAAGTGGGCGGGCTGTTTTTGCGTCACCATGCTGATGCTGCTCTTTCGTTTTATTTGTGGTTTTGGAGGGTGCAATTTAATCAAATTTATTAAATTATGGGTCGGAACAGAGAAAATGTACGAATGTATAATTGTGACTAGGTATAAACTATTTAAGTAAAGGTACAAGTAGTTGAACAAAGAAGTATTTGGTGGGATGATTAAATAGGACATGATCATAGATAAGAGATTGCGGAGGATATAAATTTAGGTAGATTGTGAGTAAGTAACAGTATGTTCTCTTGTGTCTATACTAGTAGTTGTGGTATTGTTTTTATAGTTTTTTGTCCGCTAATTTTATCTTATCGTTGGTTGTTTATGATATTATTTTGTTGTAGGGATCGTTCTGTTTGTTACTAATTGTCGTTTCTTGTACTTTCGTTATTTTTTTATGAATTATTTTTCTTCGAGCTAATGGTCTATAAGAAACCATCTCTCTATCTTTGAGGTTGATGTAAGATGTGTATACGCCGATCTTACTTGTGGAATCATAAAGTTGGGATCCGGCTCCTCGCCATTTTCTTTGTCTGCATTTTCCTCAAGTTCTAGCCTTGATTAATGACATGTGGCATAAGTTAGATTTAATGGCTAAGATTTAATTAATTAAAATATATCTCTAACCATGATTTAGATATTAAATATATTATTATATCAATTAAAAAAGAACCTGACGATGATAGTTAGTTTAAATCCAGCAAAAAAAAGGCTCTGCGTCTTGTTCTCTGTTTTTTTCTTCTGCCTTGTGTTCTTTCTATTGATTTTCAGAAATTTGATTTTCCTGCTCAAAATATGAAAGATATCTTGTGCATCCATAATTTTTGGTGTTGCAAAATGACAGCAAAGAAATTTTTGGAGGGAATAGGGAGAAAAGAGAGAAGCAATCGGACTTGGAGGGAATAAGGACTAGAGGGGAGAAATAATATGACTATTTTTAATTGATATAAGAATATATTTATTATCTAAACCATGGTTAGAGATATATTTTAATTAATTAAATCTTAGCAATTAAATCTAATCTATGCCACATGTCATTAATCAAGGCAAGAACTTAGGAAAAATGGAGAGGAGCCGGATCCAAAAAATTGCATCCTTGGTCTTAAGAGCACATGTGACACTTGACAATTTATACGATCTTGCACAACTTACTTACGATATTGCTTGAATAATTTGCATTTCACAGATAAACTGTCCCTCTACCTAAGGACTAATATGCAAATAATTGTTGTTTTTCAAATTTTTGAAAATTATATAAGTTGAAATCCAAATTTTTATGATAAAATGTGATTTTTTTTTAATGATCAAACGTCTCCTTGATCTCATTCATATGCAAGCCTTCTTAATGGATAACTTTGTGCTAAGTAACGTGTAAGTGTCGTGATGACCCTGTGGATCATCTCACTATATTGATTACTGGATATGTTGTTGTTGTTGCATATTAATTGAAAGAGGAGTTTTTAAAATATATAAGTTTTCCATTTTAATTTGTTTGTCTTGCCAGATTAATGAACATATTGATGCACTTTTTAAAAAAAAATAAAATATCTCAGTATTTGATACCTGCATTAGAGCCCAATTAAATTTGAATTCGCATCGAAATATCCCACGGGGATAAAATGCTCCTTAACATACGAGACTTTGTGTCCAGGGATACTCAAACTCGAGACCTCTAATTAAGAATGAAAGAGCATTTACCACAATCCTTGTTGGTCATTCTACCTATCTTTAATTTAAATTTATCAAAAGTATTTTTTTATCTTTATCGAATATTGAATAAACTAGGATGATTCATTGATTTGATTTATGAAAATTGAGAAAAAAAATTAAACGAGAAGTCACATTTGAAGATGCAATATATATAATTTTTTTTGTTATTCTTAATCATTTTATGGTGCTTTGTATAGCTTTTGAGGTGCAATTTCTAATATATATTTTTTGTCTACTTTTATGTGTTACACTTTTTGATATTGTCAATTTTAAAATTTGACGAGACTTTCATGATATTTTTTGTTAGCATTAACAAATAGAATTTGTTTGATGACCAAAAATACACATCTTAACAAAGTTAAGGAACCAAAACTACTCGAAAGTATGTTTAGGGACTAATGTTACACCAAACCAAACTTAAGTTACCATTTTTGTCATTATCTCTTCTTCTTCACGCATTTCCCACCATTCTTTCATTTCCCTCTTATTTTTCAGCAAAAAATACCCCACCACTTTTAGCTGTTCAATTGGCGGTAACCTTCATCGGCAACAATGGCAGCTTCTCAATTTCAAACCAGTTTCCGATCCCGATGTATCTTCGCTTCTCAACGCCAATGGTAACAAGTATTTTCATTTCTATCTGATTTCGATTACCTTAATAAGTGTTTTTTTTTCAGTTTATTTTAGTTGATTTAGTTGCTCATTACCAGAAATGGTTAGTTTCAAGTGTTAGATTTATGTTTATGTCAAAATTGCATCTGTTATTAGATAGGAGTAGTGGTTAAAAGCATGATTTGAAGTTTATAGTGTCACTCGAGCGAGCATATTTGATGAACTTCTTAATTAATCTAAGCAAAAGCTATTGGGCTAGTTTTAACTGGTACTGAATGCTGTAGCTACACCCCTATTTTTCACTTTGTTTGTAATTTATCGAGTTGCAAGTTGTGTTTGGTTATATTTTTTGCAAAGAATATTTGAAATAATGTTCATGTTTGAATGTATTGAATTTGAAATACAGATTCGAGTTGGATTTTGAATTTTCGTGTCTAAACACTAATTTTCAAATAAAGAGAAAAAACATTTTGGAAAAGAGTGAACAATTTTTATGGCCAAAACGGGTCCAATCCTAAATCCTTCTCTGGTTTGTGGTGGTCCTATGTTCATAGAAAGGTGTTACTTATTGCTTGAACAGCTTGTTGGTTGTGCTCTGTGTCATATTTAATTTTCTCTGATTGAATGATTTGCATATACAAAATTATGTTATTTATCAATGATTAGAGCCTACATTTTATAAACTTGATGCAAAATGGTCTGGTTTATGGGATGTAACCGCAACACTTTCTTAGTGTTGGTTGTCTTAACATCAATAATACATTCCATGTCTTGCTAGATCACATACATGTCTTTCGATAAGGACATAGAAGAAGCATCTAACTACTTCTTTTATGCTCCACTTGGCTCTGGGATATAGCTCAGCTAGTAGAGCTCTGCTCAATTCTAATAATATCTAGCCTTGTTCCTATTTTAGTAATTTTCTTTTGGGAGTGTTAGCCCAGAATAGCAAAGGGTGAATTGTAACTTGTTTATGCAAACAGTTTCAGAAACACCGAGCAATGTTAGAAATCAAAATTACATCTACTACCGGAAAGGAGGAGTGGTTATAGATACTATGTGCACTGACTTGAATTCCGCCTCTGTTTTTGTGGCGGTCTTATGTTCATAAAGGCTATTGTTTTAGTTATTGCTTGAACAGCTTGCTAGTTATGCTCGTCGTCGTCAAGATTTTTTTATTTTATTTTTCTGATGGAATGATTTGAATAGACAAATAGCCTTGATTTTATAAACTTGATGCAAGATTGTCCAGCTTATGGATGAATGGAATTTTTTATGTTAGAGAGAAAAAACAGAAGATGACAAAGAAAAAAGAAGAAGATTAGAAGTGTAATCTGCTTAATCAACAACAACAACTACACCTCAGTCCCAAATTGTCATCTGCTTAATCCTACTTGTAATTTGTATCTTTTTTGTGCAAACAGCTTTAAAGACTCTGAACATTGTAAGATTGCTGTGCCTAAAAGCTCAGATGAAAGGATGCCATCCCTAAATGTCAAAAAGTTGCTGAGGAGATCAGTTCTGCAATTTGTTGGATTGAGTCCCATCTACATAAGTATTCGTCCTGTCTTATCTGCACCAATGCAGGAGATGAGAGAACCTGATGTTATCCGGTAAATGTTGTTTCCATTTATTTTCTTCTTTTCATTTGGTCGCTTACCTCCACAATTCAATTGTTTATCTGGCCTAGATAAGCACTGTCATTATTTTGATTCTCTTGTTAATTTGGATTTGAAGCATTCAGGACCCTAAAGCTTGATAGTGGAGTGAGGCTACAAGGTATAACCCCTTTTAAGGTTACACAATAAATATATTCAACCTGTTCTCCGAATCGAGATTTTTAATTCTTTTTACTTAGAGCTGTAACAACCCTTGCCATAGCCGTTTGTTAATTGACTAATTAATGGATAGTATAGCTCGAGCTTAGTTGGCTTGTTTGAGACAACATCAACAACTTCTCAAATTCTATTTTGGAGGGAACATTCAAACTAAATTCTACAAGCAAATCAAATCTGTCAAAGTTCCAAGCTGATTCTAGGAAAGATGAGTTCACATAGATAGAGAGAGTTATGCCAAGACATGCCCACACACAGAATATCTAACCAGCTGGACTCAATCTCAACAATTTTGATATATATAGGCTTATGTTTGGTGAATAAATATACATAGAGGATTGCTATGTTCAAGATATTCATGAACATTATATGAGTCAAGACAAGTTTTTACGAGCTTGATTTGGTTAATATCAAAGTAAATTGTCTGGTCTGTGTTTCTTTGTTGGAAAAACAAGTCAAGGTTGATTTCACATGAGTCCAGTTGAGCTTTCTTCACGACTCTTTCAAACATTTTATAGCTTGAGCTCAAATTGTTATAATTGAATGGAACGTGATCACCCGCTTCCATGTTTCGCATGCAGCGGTTTCATGTGTTCAATGTTTGATGCATGCATACAACATACAGGATACAAAATTGTTGATTTTAATCCAACGAAAAAAGTTCACAGGAAAAACAGCTTATGTTTAAAATAACTGTTTAATGATCTTCTTCTTTACAGTTTTATGTTCCATTTTGTCATTGATGTCATAACAAGCATAATAACATTATGCTTGGAAGGGGGCATATCAAGCCCTCCATATCATTCTTGTTTCATTTCCAAGTATTAACCATTTGTTGGGTCTTCTAAAGATGTCGTTGAAGGGGAAGGACCAGAGGCTCGTGAAGGGGATATCGTTGAAATTAATTATGTATGCCGACGATCAAATGGATATTTTGTCCACAGGTACTGTTTTAAATAAAGATCAACTTAAGAAAGTAAGAAAATTATATGACTGCTGGTTGAGAAATATAGAATAGAGAAAGAGCATCACCTTATGTTCTGCTCCTCCAGATACTTCTTCATCAGTAAATCCACGTCATACTTTCTTCTGTTCTGTGGAATATACATTGAAATTTTTCATTTTGCTTCAATGTAGTACCGTGGACCAGTTCAGCGGAGAGAGTGCCCCTGTCATACTTCCTCTGGATGATAAACAGGTCATGGTATTTGCTAGCTTTGGGCTTAAAATAGAAATTTTAAAGGTCAGACAGCAACCTTCTGACTTCCATCTAGAAGGTCTTTTGTATATTGATGCCATTTGTGCCTATAAAATGGGAGATATATAGTGCTTGTGGTCCAATAGTGCCACCGGCCACGTAGTTCATCAAACAAGGTTAATAGTATTGTAGATAAGTTTTGTTAATGAGATAAAAAATGTATTGTAGTTCCTACCTTTCTTCTTACATTTTCTCCTCTCTAAAGAAGCAACATGCTAGAGAAGTCTTGGTACATACTTGGTGGGGGGGGGGGGGGGGGGGGGGGGGGGGGGGGGGGGGGGGGGGGGGGGGGGGGGGGGGGGGGGGGGGGGGGGGGGGGGGG
>JAJOOD010013113.1:0-14953 GCA_029582525.1 Solanum tacnaense | reverse complement strand
ACAAGTTTCTGGTAACTTCCGAACCACATTTTTAAGAACTTTTTGGGGTCAAATTCAATTATAACCATTTCATTAAGTTCTCGACTCCAAACTCACATGTGAGGCTCTAGTTTCACTAGTTCGTTTTTAGGGTCGTTACAGGTGCGAAGTAATAACTAAACCAAACATCGATTACGATGTCTAATATGAGGTAAAGGTAAGGGTTAGTAATTTATAAACACGTAGCCGGACCAAGGTGCGGGGTGACATTCTCTAGATGCCGGACCAAAGATTTAGAGATACATAACTTATCACTTTGCATGTAATACATGAGGAAAGGATTGCTATTACTAGGATTACTGAGTTATGAGCTTGGGGTGAACACGTATACCCTAGTTAATTCTCTCATCTTGATAACAACAAAAAATGACTTTTGTTTATTGATTACTTACTGAATTCTTACAATTTGTTTCACAAATCCCCCCTTTTTATTACTTGTTTCTGGAAGTACTCTGACTAAACGCATATAAGTGTAAGTTAAAGTTAAGTCTAAACTAGTTTCCTCGTGGGATCGACCCCAACCTACAAGTTGGGTTCTTTACTTGATAACGATCGCTTATGCTTCTTTGGGGAGGTGTAATTTGAGCGTATCATTTTCACCATAAATTCTAGATCAAAACCCTCTCCCAACAATAATTACCCACGAATTTACATATTATGAATCGAAAAACAGATTCGGGGAGTGAAAACCTTACCTTTAGCCTCAAGAATGGTGGAAAACTGTCAAGAAAACCCCTGGGGTCATTCCTTAGCTCTCAATGTCGAAAAGTGCAGTGTAAAATATTTTTGGGGTTTATTTCTGATTTAAGTCGCGTCTGCCCTGCCATGGCGGTCCTAATCCCGCTATAGCATCCCCGCCCTGTGGGAATATTTCCGCCACAGCGGCTTGCACGGAACCAGTGAGCAAATTTAATAAATCCAAACCCCAATTTCACAACACACCTTCATCCCATGATACTCAGAAATTATCCTTTCACGCTAAGATTAGTTTCGGGAGTTCTACTCACCCGAATTCAATTTCGTAAAGTCGTACGATTTCTTTAATGTCTTAGCTATCTATTCATGTGATAAAATTCATAATTAGATATCTCATTTATTATTAGATCTTCCTAGACCTCACTGATTCCGATTTCATCCAAATCTGGACTAGGCTAGGAATTCTCAAGTTTCTACCAAAAGGTTTTTCGGCCCAAAATTTTCCCCGTTGGCTTTTGCATAACGACGGAATCATGTCGTTACACTATTGGTAGGGCAGCATGAGGAGAGATATTGAAGATTATGTATCCCATTGCATGTGTTTCCAACAGGTGAAGGCTGAGCATTTGAGGCCTGGTGGCGAGTTTAAGAGATTACCAATTTCGAAGTGGAAGTGAGATCGCATCACTATAGACTTTGTTGTGGATTTGCCTCGAAGTTCTAGAGGTTTTGACAACATTTAGGTCATCATTGATCGATTGATCAAATCAGCACACTTCCCCCGTGTTTAGTGTTCATTCAACACCGAGAGGTTGGATCGTATCTATATTCTAGAGGTGGTCTGTCTTTATGGTGTGTGATATACCGTGAGTTTACGATATTTCTATTACATTTCACTTACAAATTGTGTGTGTCTAGGGCCTTTTTGTATTGGATTTTATGTGTTTTTATCATATTTTGCAAGAAAGATGTTCAAGCGCGGAAGTAAAGAGACAACTGAAAGAAATGCAGAGAAGGGCATCTACGGAGGTGATCTACGGACTGTAGGTCCATTGACGCTCCGTAGATGGTGGTCGTAGATCAGCAGGCAAGGCAAATCAGGGAAATCTGACCAAGTGTGGAACCACGGTGACCATTGACGGGTCCGTAGATTGATCTACGGACTGTACTGTTGATCCGTAGATTGATACTGCGAGGGTTCCAGTACCTGATTTTTGAAGATTCTAAGTATGGAGTTACAGAGAGAGATTAACGGACCGTAGATCGATCTACGGTCCGTACTGCAGTTCCGTCGTTTGCTTCAGAGAAGCTGATTTTTGGAAGCTGAAATATTTTCTAAGTCCTGGCTGACGGAAGGGTCTCACGGACCGTAGATCCATTCACGGTCCGTGAGTCAGTCTCGTGGAATGAAGACGCGTTCCTGAGCAAACTTTCCTTATTTCTTTTCCCTTTTAATTTAGGATTTGTTTTCTATAAATAGGGCATGTAAACCTCATTTTTGGGGTTGGATTTTATTACTTTTATTCTAGTTCTTGACTTGGGAGATTAACTTGCAACTTTAGCAATTATTAATTTCCTAAGATCATTTTGAAGATTTTGAAGTTGCAATTTAAGTTGAATTTATGAGGTTGTTATTCTTCTTACGTAAGTTCATAATTCTTTAATCTAAAACAATGAATTGTGTTCATATGATTATAGGTAAATAAAATCCACAACTAGGGTTGTGGGAACCATGAGCGATTAACAAAGTCTGAATAGTAAATAAGCAATTCTTGAATAGTGTGGTGCATGCATTGATAATTCTTTCGTTTAAAAGTCGTTTTAGCGGTTGCAAACATTAGAACTCATCTTGTTGGTACTTGCCGGACCAATGAGGTAATCTACAAGAAAAGAATTATCAACGTAGATTTAGTGTGACACTATCTAATAGGCTAGTGTCGATTGGTGCGAAGTAATAACTAAGTCAAACATCGATGTGATGTCTAATATGAGGTAAAGATAAAGGTTAGTAAATTATACACACGTAGCCGGACCAAGGTGCGGAGTGAAATTCTCTAGATGCCGGACCAAGGATTTAGAGATACCTAACTTATCACTTTGCATGTAGTACACTAGGAAAAGATTGCTATTACTAGAATTACTGCGTTATGAGCTTGTGGGGAACACGTATACCCTAGTTAATTCTCTCATCTTGATAACAACCAAAATTGACTTTTGATTACTGATTACTTATTGAGTTCTTACAGTTTGTTTCACAAAATCCCCCCTTTAATTACTTGTTTCTGGAAGTAATTTAACTAATTGAATATAATTGTTGGTTAAAGTAAAGTCTAAACCATTTTCCTCGTGGGATCGACCCCAACCTACAAATTGGGTTCTTTACTTGATAATGATTGTTTATGCTTCTTTAGGGATGTGTAATTTGAGCGTATCAAATTTTGGCGCCACTGCCAGGGAATTTTTCTTTTAGATTTATTTTAACTACATTATTGAACGTTAGTAAAATATTTCCTAATTTTACTTTTTGTTTTTGTTTTCGTCTCTCTCATGTTCTGACTCTAGTGTATCCCAAGTACATAGAGCCATGGTGAACCACTTACTCCTTACGATCCAGAGTTGAACCGAACTTTGCGAAAAATGAACAATCAAGGAGTTCAAGTTAATCCTATCGGAGGCAATCTACGTGATGAAGTTGAGTTGCAACCTTCGAGGTTAGTTGGTGGGGACAACCGGGTTCCAGCTGAAAATCAATTGGGAGATGCATTGAGGGTGCAAGACCCACCAGGCCCACGAATGCATGACAACTGTAGGGGCAACGTCAATATTGCTGACTTAGATGAGCCTCTTGTCTTACCCCCTTTGCCTCCGGGGCACACATTTGTAGTGACCAGCAACTTGATGCAGATGCTTACAACAATGGGCTTATTCTCGGGGTCACCATCAGAGGACCCACATGCTCACATAGCCAAGCTAAGGGTGGTTTGCAAAAGCTGTGTAGGTCGACCAGAATTAGATATGGATGTCATCGGGTTACGAGTGTTCCATCTATCACTGACAGGCGATGCTGCTGTATGGTTCACTGAGCTTCCTTATAACTCAATCTATACATGGGATTAACTGAGGGATGTGTTCTTAGCAAGATATTATCCAGTGTCCAAGAAGCTCAATCACAAAGATAGGGTCAATAATTTTGTAGCATTACCTGGAGAGTTTGTGAGTAGCTTTTGGGACAGATTCACTGCATTTGTAAGAGGTGTTCTGAATCACTGTATTGATGATGAGTCGCTGAAGGAATATTTCTATCGAGGTCAGGATGACAACGATAAAGTAGTGCTTGATAATATAGCTAGAAGATCATATGGTGAGTGCACATATGCGCATATTGCAGAAAAGCTGGAGAAAATCTCTCGCAACAATAAAGCATGGAGCACTAGGAGGTCGGATACTAGGAGAAACACATTTGCCGTTCATACTACGAACAACCAGCCTGCGGATAAGATTCGTGAGGAGATGGCTCAGATGAGGATCGAGTTGGGGTTGGTATTGAAGCATGTGAGCAGAAGTGCAGAAAAGGTAAATGTTGTGAACTACTTGACTAGAACTCCATCACCAATTGAAGAATGTTACTATGAAGAGGATGCTTATGCGGTGAATGATCAGACGGGGGGTTTCTGACCAAATGCCCAAGGATCCAACACGGACAATTGGCGCCAAGGTCAAGGAAACCAAGGTCGAAACTATGGCAATTACAACCGAGAGGGTCAATATGTCAGGGATGTGAACTTCAATCGCGACAACAACTACAACCGGAACAACTATAGCAACAGAAATGATCGGGGTGGACCTTATGTTCCTCCTCAAAATTGGGAATCTGGTACTAGGGAAGTTGGAGGCAATATGGCGCGTATTGAAGATATGATGCAGAAGATGATGAGGAGGTTTGATGCAACTAATTAGAATGTGAAGGAGATGGGAAACGACTTGTCTGGTATTGGTGAAAAGGTTGATGCCCATGCAGTGTCAATAAAGCATCTAGAGCAGCAGATGACTCAGTTGTCTACTATAGTGAACCTACGTCAACCTGGCACTCTTTCTAGCAACACCATCCAGAATCCAAAGAATGATGGTCATTGTATGGCAGTTACTACTCGAGGGGGTAAGCAAACCATAGATCCATCTATACCGTTTGTGGTGGATGTTGAGATTCGAAAAGAAGATGATGTGGTAAAGGTTAGAGAAGAGTCTGAGAATGCGACGGACAAAGAAGCGAAGATGTCTCAGAAAGTGGTCCCCATACCTAGACCTCCACCACATTTTCCACAGAGATTAGTGAAGAAGACTGAAGATGGTAAATATCGCAGGTTTATTACTATGTTGAAGCAGCTTTCCATCAATGTTCCTTTGATAGAAGTTTTGGAGTAAATGCTTGGGTATGCGAAGTTTATAAAACATAAGGTAACAAAGAAAAGGTCTGTGAGTTTTGAAGATGATGATAGATTGCAGCATTATAGCGCTATTGCTACAAGATCTCTTGTGAAGAAGAAGGAAGACCCTGGTGCTTTAACGATCCCATGTACTATCAGATTGTTACACTTTGCTAAGGCATTGTGTGATCTTGGTGCTAGCATCAACCTCATGCCATTGTCTATTTATAAGAAGTTGGGTCTAGGGGATCCAAAGCCTACTACGATGCGGCTACTTATGGCCGATCGAACTGTGAAAAGGCCCAGTGGTGTACTCCATGATGTGCTAGTAAAAGTGGAGTCGTTCATCTTTCCAGCGGATTTTATGATTCTTGACTGTGAGGTTGATTTTGATGTTCCCATCATCCTTGGGAGACCATTCCTTGCCACAGGTCGTGCATTGGTTGATATGAAGAAGGGACAGATGAAGTTCAGACTGAACAATGAAGAAGAAACTTTCAATATTTGTAGGTCCATGAAGCAGAGTTGTGAACTCTAAACGGTATCTGCTATAACTTACAGACTTGAGAGTGGAACAGAAGTGCAAATTGAAGAGCGACTCGATGTTGAGGCACTAGCAGCAGTTATGATGAATTTCGATACTGATGGTATTGGAGAGTACGATGAGTTGGTAGCTGCACTAGATAGGTGTGAATATCGGTCAAAACAAAAGAAGTATGAATTAGACATGAAGAATCGTGAGTCTCCACCAGCGAGATCATCCATTGTGGAGGCATCGAAATTGGAGCTTAAGGCTCTACCACCACATTTGAGGTATGTATTCTTAGGCAGAGATAACACTTTACCGATCATCATTGCGGCAGATCTAAATGCGAGACAAGTAGAGTGCTTGATGACTGTGTTAAAGAGGTTCAAGCGAGCTATTGGGTGGACTATTGCGGATATTATTGGGATTCCTCCTAGTATTTGTTCCCACAAAATCCAACTCATGCCAGATCACAGACCTAGTATTAAGCACCAAAGAAGATTAAATCCACCTATGCAAAAGGTAGTTAAAAAGGAGATCATCAAGTGGTTGGATGCTGGAGTTATCTATCTCATTGCAGATAGTAGTTGGGTATGCCATGTTCAATGTGTGCCTAAGAAAAGTGGGATTACTGTGGTACCTAATGAGAGAAACGAGCTTGTTCCGATGCGGCCCGTGACTGGATGGAGAATCTGCATGGACTACCAAAAGCTAAATGCTTGGACAGAAAAAGACCATTTCCCTATGCCATTTATGGATCATATGTTCGATAGACTTGCTGGTAAGGGTTGGTATTGTTTTCTTGATGGTTATTCGGGCTACAATCAGATTTCTATAGTTCCAGAGGACCGAGAGAAGACCACCTTCACTTTCCCTTATGGGACTTTCGCCTTCAAATGGATGCCCTTTGGGTTGTGCAATGCTCCAGCAACCTTCCAGCGCTGTATGATGTCAATATTCTCTGATATGGTGGAGGACACTATTGAGGTATTTATGGATGATTTCTCTGTGGTAGGTGACTCTTTTGATCGATGTCTGAATCATTTGGCTGAGGTACTGAAAAGGTGATAAGATTGCAATTTGGTGCTAAATTGGGAGAATTGCCACTTTATGGTGAAAGAAGGGATATTTCTAAGTTATTGAATTTCTGAGAAAGGTATTGAGGTAGATAAAGCGAAAGTTAAGGTAATAGAAAAGCTTCCGCCACCTATTTCTGTAAAAGGTGTTAGAAGTTTTCTTGGGCATGCTGGGTTCTATAGGAGATTCATAAAAGACTTTTCAAAAATTGCACACCCATTGTGCAAACTGCTCGAAAAGGAGTATAAGTTTGACTTTGATGAGGCTTGTCTGAGAGCATTTGGAGAGTTGAAGGAGAAATTGGTCACTGCACCTATCATTATTTCACCTGATTGGGGACAACTGTTTGAGGTAATGTGTGATGCAAGTGGCGTGGCTCTTGGTGTGGTATTGGGACAGAGGCGAGAGAAAATTCTTCACCCTATTTACTAGCTAGCAAGGCTCTAAACGTGGCCCAGAAAATTATACTGTGACTGAACAAGAGCTTCTTGCGGTGGTTTTCGCATTCGAGAAATTTCAATCCTACTTGCTTGGTACCAAGGTCATAGTTCATACTGACCATTCTGCATTGAGATACTTTATGGAAAAGAAGGATGCAAAGCCGAGGTTGATTAGATGGGTATTATTGCTGCAAGAGTTTGATTTTATGGTAAAAGATAGAAAGGGGACCAAAAATCAAGTTGCCGATCACTTGTCCAGATTAGAGGATGAGGCTATGCTTAAGCTTGGTGATAGGTTTAAATTAATGATGCCTTTCCAGATGAACAGGTATTAGCTGCTTCTCATGATCTGATTCCTTGGTTCGCAGACTTTGCTAATTATTTGGCTAGCGATATTGTGCCCCCGAATTTTTCTTTTCACCAAAGAAAAAAGTTTATGCATGATGTGAAGAAATTCTTTTGGGATGAGCCTTACTTGTGTCGCAGTTGTGCTGATGGGATTATTCGTTGCTGTGTGCCCGAGATTGAGATGTTGAGTGTACTTGAAGCATGTCATTCATCACATGTTGGTGGGCATCATAGTGGTATTCGAACTGCACATAAGATTTTGCAGTGTGGGTACTACTGGCCTACTATCCACCAAGATGCTCATGATTTCTCCAAGTCTTGTGATCGTTGCCAAAGAGAAGGAAGGATTTCAAAGAGGCAAGAGCTTCCTATGAATCCTATATTGGTGATAAAGTTGTTTGATGTATGGGGCATTGATTTTATGGGTCCATTCGTGAGTTCACATGGGATGAAGTATATTCTTGTTGCGGTTGATTATGTATCGAAGTGGGTGGAAACAGTTGCGCTCCCCAACAATAAAGGTAAAAGTGTCACCGCATTCTTGAAAAAGAATATCTTCTCCAGATTTGGTACACCGAGGGCGATTATCAGCGATGGATGTTCCCACTTTTGTAATAAGTTGTTCAAGGCGCTATTTGAGAAATATGGTGTCTGCCACAATGTAGCCACTCCTTACCATCCCCAGACTAATGGGAAAGTTGAAGTGTCCAACAGAGAGATCAAACAGATTTTGGCGAAGACTGTTAATGCTAATAGAACGGATTGGTCAAGGAAACTTGATGATGCTCTGTGGGCCTATCACACTGCATACAAGACTCCCATAGGTATGTCTCTTTACCAACTTGTATATGGGAAATCTTGCCATTTACCGGTAGAGCTAGAGCATAAGGCTTTATGGGAGATGAAGAAGCTAAATTTGGATTGGGGCGCCTCATCTAATCAAAGAATGAATGACTTGATTATGCTTGATGAGATTCGCCTAAAAGCTTATGAAAGTTTAGCCTTGTACAAAGAGAAGATGAAGAGGTATCATGATCAACGAATTGAAAAGCGATAATTTGTTGAGGGTGATCTTGTGCTTCTATTCAACTCTAGGTTGCGCTTGTTTTCGGGCAAACTCAAATCCAAATGGACTAGGCCATTTTTGCTTACAAAAGTGCTCCCCCATGGAGCGGTTGAGCTTGAGAACAGTGACGGAACAAGGTTCATGGTTAACGGGGAAAGGATCAAGATCTATCTGGGAAACGCAGAAAGTGTGCAAGAAGTTGTGGAGGCCTATCATGTTAATGAAGTCTAAGTAATCAAGAGGCCTGCGTCGTGCCGCGACGTTAAATCAAGTGTTGCTTGGGAGAAAACCCAAGATGTACAATCTAGCCAACGATAGGTTTTTGTTTTCCATATAGCAGTTTTCTGTGTTTAGTTGATTCTCTGTATTAATTTAGATAGATGTTTAAGTTTTTTTTTAGTGTTGGCTAGAATTAGCATAGGGTCCGTGTCTATAAAGTGTCCAGAAAATGTAAAAAAAATAGCCTAATGGTTGCTACATGTGTAGGTACGCTATGAAAAATCTACAGAAAATGGTCAGGTGCAGAGGTCTATGGTCCCCATCGACGGTCCATCGATACATCCACCGACCGTGGATGGTGTCCGTAGATCCCAGGTAAGCCCCTAAACTTTTCCAAGTGTAAGAGTGATCTACGGTCCCAATCTACGGACCGTAGATCAACCCACGGTCCCAATCTACGGACCGTAGATCGACCCACGGACCGTAGATGAGGTCTCATGGGTCCAAAACTCTAATGCTGCCTGACCCGACCCGGACCCTTCCTATTTAAAATCCCCCAATTTTAAATCATTCCACTTCCCTCCATTTACTCCCAAACCGCTTCATAACTTTCCGAACTCCTTAAATCACTCCATCACTCTCCAATTAATCTTCCCTTCCTTTTCCCCAAAATCTTAAATTCCCTTTCCTCTCCAACCTCCACTCATCCCAAAAATTTCCAAATCCCTCTCAACTACCTTATTCAAAACTCCGGTGTTCCAATTTGGCGCAACTAGGCATTTAGTGTGGTCTAGCAAAGCTTAGTGTCATCACGCAATCACCCCACTCCTCGTTGCTTGTAAGGTAATATACTTTCCCCTCACTTTGAATTTTGGTTCATAGATTGAATAGAGAAAGTCGGGAGTCGGGTCTTGACCTTGGGTAATTAAGTTTATGTAATTACATGCTACAATTTAAGTACTAAAACCCTTGGGACGATAGATTGTGATTGTGTCACCTTGATAGTGTATTAAACCTGTCTTAATGCTAGTCTATATGTAAGTTTTGACTTTGGGTTCCGAATCTTGTATGAAATAATTATCCAATTGAGTAATTGGAACCCTTAGAATGAGGAACTAGCATGATTAAATGTTAAAATACATGGTTAGACTAGGATGCTGTTGAAAATGGTAAAACATGTGGGTTTGAAAATAAAGAATGGCTGAAACCTGGCACAGATCACATCCACGATACCCAATCTACGGACCGTGGATTAGGTTCATGGTTGGATGCACTTGAAAATTTCACCAAGTGTAAAACCACGGATGTGGACTACGGTCCATACATCAATCTACGGACCATTCTGCACATCCGTGGTTTCCATCTGCGACCAATATTATTGGTCCTCTGATCTACGAAAGGGTTCCACGGATCGTAGATCAGTCTACGGACAGTAGGTCCCCACCGTGGATGACCACTGTAGCCACTGTCTGAAATTTTTTTCGGTCTTTGTTGCTGTTTATTTTTAGTTCTAAATTTTTTTCGAGTGTGTTTGTAGTTAGTTTTGGCACTAATAACACTTCCACAGGTACGAGGACATCCCCTACAACACCTCGGGCAACCCGAAATACGTCCCGACAGGTGGTCACCGACATAGTCACTGTCTCCCAGTCTGATGAGGAGAACACACTGATCGAGTCACCGGCTGGTTCTGCTTCCGGTTTCGAGGTTGGTTCTACGTCCGACTTCGAGTCCAGCCATGCTCCAATGCTAAATCAGCCTCAAGGTTCGGCCAGAATGAACAAGCAGCCTCGTCTGATAAGGCCACTAGCTCAGAGTCAGTACCAGCACCAAGGAATGAGGATCCTACTCTAGTGGCCGGCGAGCCAAATAGATGGTGTGTTGAGGGCCAGTGGCAAATTTATCGGGATGCCAAGATGAAAAATGACAAAGAGAAGATGGCCCGACTTATTATAGAGGAGCGCAGAGTCCTCACGGGGAGCTTGCACATTGTCCCTGACATCCACCGGCTTTTTAACCTTCACAAGTATGACTGGATGGCTCGAGACCCAGGGACTTATAGCGAGGAGATTGTGTGGGAGTTCTACGCCTCCTATGTTGCCACCGTCCATGGTTCGATCTCCAAGCAGTCAAAGCCCATAGCCCAAGATCCTCTAACTTCCACTATGGTTCGAGGTTGTCCGGTAGACATATCACATGCCACCATTAGCCTCTTTCTCTATGGTCCTACCACGGGTCACTTTTGGTCACTAAACACATCGGAGTTTGATTATAGATGGGACATCGTGCGGAGCTTTCCAGAAGAATGCTGAGTAGCGAGAGGCTGTTATATTATGGTTGGCTAAGTACATTGCTGCAGATGGTGAGCGTGCGGAGTGGGTCGCCACACCACGGTTGGGTATCCATAAGGCCACATTAAATGTTGTGGCCAATTTCTTTTGGTTGTTGGTGCGTAATAGAGTGTCGCCTACAAAAGCTGACAACCAACTTACATGGGAGAGAGCGATCATGGTTGCAACATTAGTAGCAGGATTGGAGATTGACTTTTACCGCATGCTGCTGGCAGAGATTCACGAGAGGGAATTCAAGACCTCCACTACTTACCTTTTTCCATGTTTAATTTTCCAATTGTGCAGGGACTCTGGGGTGCCGATCTGGCATTGTGATAGGTTGATCCACCATACAGGGACTTTGGATATAGGCCTCATTCGAGATGAGGCAAATGTGGCAACACCTCGCAGAGAGCCCCAGGTTGAGGTACCTCCCTTGGGCGCAGATCTTGCAGACACGGTGAGGCAGACACAGGGCGGTGACCCCATTATACCATATCACACCGATACTGTCCATGCCTCTTCTTCCCAGGCCCCTAGTAGGGCTCCTAGCTCATCCCGATCCACACCACCGTTAGGAGCTGCTGTTGTCCCGTTGGCCAGAGTACATAAATTAGAGGCTATGATGGCTATACTGCTGCATCACATCCAACCTTGGATGCAAAAGTCGATAGCCGAGTCTGAGGCCAGAATGGATCGAAGGATGGAGGGCATGCTGGACCGAAAGATCCAGGCCGTTAATAAGCGTCTCGATGCCTTTGAATTGAGAGTCCTCGAGCGACCAGCCCCGACCATAGTTCTATCCTCTTTTCAGACCGAGTTAGCCAGTCTCTGGGCCGACATTGATGCCATTCTTGCCACCCCTACAGTTGAGCCTGAGGCTGCACCTACTGTGTTGGTTGATGATACGGTGCTGGATGCTTTATTTAGTGGGACCGTCGAGGAGGGCCTGAGCCTACACATACCAAAGGTAAGAGGCATCGTTCTAGTCGCACTGAGGAGGAAAAAGCCCAAAAGAGACAGCCTAGGCAGGAGAAGGAGGCTAGAAAGACGTCAATTTTAGATGAAGAGTTCCGCCAGCGGAGGGTGCGTGAGAGTGTTGCAGGGGCATCTAGTTCTGCCCCAGTTGTAGAGGTCCCGCCTGTTGTAAGAGACATTGTGAACACCACTGATGGTGCGGTTAGAGTGACCAAGAGCACTAATGAGGGTGCTATGATGGATGATGTGGGCACTACTGAGGGTGACCCAAGGATGGTTCCAGCGGGATCGGGGAAACCGGACCCACCCTCTTGTTCATGATTCTTCGGCGCTATGTGCCATAGGTTTGCTTCACCCAATCCATTATCTTTTACTGTTTTTGTATGCATTAGGGACAATCACATCTATTTTTGTTGGGGGTGGGGTAAATGGATTGTGAGTGATAGGGTGAAGTCTGAGTAACCCAACTCATAAATCCTCTCTTGGGGTTTTCTTGCATGTGTTCTTTTTCCCCAATAGACTATTTAATTTCTGTTGAACCAGCATGTGTTAGGATCGTATGTGTAGAAGCATGAAAAAGAATGAAGCATGATGACTTATGAAAAATATACCTGTCCAATTTTTTTGATATGTACTAGAATTGTTAGGCTAAGACAAGTTGAATGTGTTGGCTCTGAGTATGACATGATAATGAATCAACTTGATGGAATGACTTAAGCTGAAACTTGAACTGGGTAATCTGATCATCTGATAATGTAACTATGTGCCAAGAGTGTGTGAGAATAGTTGATTGTTCAAATAGTTTTTGTGAAAAACTAGAACTTGCCCGGTTAGTCCTGCTAAGACAATTCACTCTAGAGGCTAGGAAGTGATCATAGACCCTTGTTATGATAAGTCCACAAATTGCCTAAAAGAAGGATCCAACCAAATGAAATAAATGCTCCATTTGATCCAAATGCTTTGAGCCTAAAATTAGACCATTTCTTTCTAAACCTCGAACTCACCTTCCCATAATCGACTATTGGCCCCGGTCCCTCCTTGGACATGTGCACCTCGACTTAGGACAAAAGCCTAAGTTGAGGGTGGCTAATGTAAAAAGTAACTTCAATCTTGGCCCTGACCCGACATCGGGTATTGTGCACCTCAACCAATGGAAAATCCATAAGTTGAGGGTGGCTATGAAAGAGGAAACCGAAAGAAACATGGGTATGAAAAGAGTTTTGATGTTGAAAAAGAGAGGAAAGGATGTGATTTGTTGAAAGCTAAAGAAAAGAATAAAGTACAAGAAAAAGTTGAAAAAAATATATAAAGAGCTACAAAGTTTAAAGTCACATCCATGGTTGAAGAAAATATATAAAGAGCTACAATGAATCCTTGTACTCAAATTCATAGTCATTGTGTGAAAGAAAAGGGATTTCGTTTGAAGTAAGGGCACTAGTTACATTGTCGGAAAGTTGGTACTTTGGTGATAGTGAAACAGTGTATGTTGTGTGTTGGTTGGTCGATCGTTGTCATGGTTTGATCCGCATGAATTAGCTTGTCGAGTCTAGGAGAACAAATTTTGCACCCGAAAAGTGAGTAGGATAGAGAGCCATGTGGTTGCTTGTGCTTTAAATGCTTGCTTCTATACAGGTGTCGTTTAGAGTCTTAGTGCGTTGTCTGAGGATAAAGAACGAATTTAAGTTGAGGGTGTTGATATACCGTGAGTTTACGGTATTTCTAATACATTTCACTTACAAGTTGTGTGTGTCTAGGGCCTTTTTGTATTGGTCTTTATGTGTTTTTATTATATTTTGCAGGAAAGATGTTCAGGCGCGGAAGTAAAGAGACAGTTGAAAGAAATGCAGAAAAGGGAATCTACGGAGGTGATCTACGGACCATAGGTCCATTGACGCTCCGTAGATGGTGGTCGTAGATCAGCAGGCAAGGCATGGAAGGCAAATCAGGGAAATCTGACCAAGTGTGGAACCACGGTCACCATTGACGGTCCATAGATTAATCTACGGACCGTACTGTTGATCCGTAGATTGATACTGCGAGGGTTCCAGTACCTGATTTTAAAGATTCTAAGTGTGGAGCTACGGAGAGGGATTGACGGACCATAGATCGATCTACGGTCCGTCCTGCAGTTCCGTCGTTTGCTTTAGAGAAGCTGATTTTTGGAAGCTGAAATATTTTCTAAGTCTTGGCTGACGGAAGGGTCTCACAGACCGTAGATCCATTGATGGTCCGTGAGTCAGTCTCATGGAATGAAGACGCGTTCCTGAGCAAACTTTCCTTATTTCGTTTCCCTTTTAATTTAGGACTTGTTTTCTATAAATAGGGCATGTAAACCTCGTTTTTGGGGTTGGATTTTATTACTTTTATTCTAGTTCTTGACTTGGGAGATTAACTTGCAAATTTAGCAATTATTAATTTCCTAAGATCATTTTGAAGATTTTGGAGTTGCAATTTAAGTTGAATTTCTGAGTTTATTATTCTTCTTATGTAAGTTCATAGTTCTTTCATCTAAAACAATGAATTGTGTTCATATGATTATGGGTAACTAAACTCTACAACTAGGGTTGTGGGAACCATGAGCGATTAACAAAGTATGAATAGTAAATAAGCAATTCTTGAATAGTGTGGTGCCTGCATTAATAATTCTTTCGTTTAGAAGTCTTTTTAGCGGTTGCAAACGTTAGAACTCGCCTTGTTGCTACTTACCGGACCAAGGAGGTAATCAACAAGAAAAGAATTATCAACATAGATTTAGTGTGATACTATCTAATAGGCTAGTGTCGATTGGTGCGAAGTAATAACTAAGGCAA
>JAJOOD010013112.1:0-25339 GCA_029582525.1 Solanum tacnaense | reverse complement strand
ATCCCCATATCAGTGCTCAATACTACTCCCAAAATATACTTAGCTCATATGTTTTTAAAACAAACTTCTTTCTTTGGTTTGAGATAATTACTCAAAACTTAGCTTAAAAGCTCTCTTGGAAATCGGTGTTACCCTTTCTTGTTCAAAGGTGAAAACATTTTAAACTCTTGGGAATACTTAGTTCCCTTATAGCTTTTTGAGAAATGAACTCAACTCTTTACTCTTTCCTTAATTTGAAACTTAAGTCTTAGAACAAAGTTAAAATGTTTGTGAAAGACTTTTGAAAAACTTAAATGAACCTCTCTTGACTTGCTTCTTAACTTCTAAACTTGACTCTTAACTTCCTTGAATTGAATTATGGATTCAAGGACCGTGATTTGTGATAGGAAATATCTCATGATGTTTAGGAGTGTTTTTAGACAGCTAAACATAAGAAAAGATCAAAATTTCACTGTCTGAAAGTGGGTCTGCGACGCGGAGAAATATTAAAATTTTTGGTTCGAAAACAACTTTTGAGGCAGAACGGTCTGTGACCGCTCCACTCCGCGAAACAATTTTTCCCAAATCTGGGGAGCAAGTCCGCGACGCGGAGGCACTTCCCAGATTTGCCCGACGAAAATTCCTTCTTCGTTTTCCAACTCTAAACCCTCTAAACTCCATTGGCTCTTTCCCCAAACACTTAGAATCATTTATACCCTCAAATAACATCAGATTCTACTCTAAAACCCAACTAAAAACATGAATCAATCTCAAGAAAACTCCAACAACACAACCCACAAGGATTCAAACGAACTTCATCAAGAATTCAAGGGATTTACTTTGAAATCAATATACTTTGCTGAAATTGAATCAAGTTGGGCGCGTGGGTGAACTAACCCAACGCTATGTGATCTCACATACCTTGTAGGGATCACCCTCGACAAAATCCACAAGCTAAACTCAATGATCTTGACGATTCTTGGTTTCTCTTCTCCTTTCTCCTCTTCTCTTTTCTCTTCTCTAAAACCCTAGCTCTTTTCCAAAAGCATAAAGTCAGTTTAGCTAGTGAGTTTAGACTCCAATTAATTACCCAAAAACGGAATAAAATAATTAGATAAGGAAAAGACCAAACTACCCTTCAAAAATCCGGATTGGACTTTCCTAAATCCAACAACCCAACTTCCAAAGGGAATATCTCACTCATACGAACTCGGAATCGTGCAAACTTGGCGGCGTTGGAAAGATCATTCCAAGAGCTTTCCTACCATATCTAGAAGTACACCTAACTCATCCTGAGCTAGGAGTTATGGTCGTTTGAAGTTCATCAAAAACTCAACTTAACATACTTAACAAATTTCTAGATTTTTATATTCTTTCCAAAAATGACTATTTCCAATTCCTAACTTCTTCCTAGTTATTTCAAATTGGCGAGATGTTACAACTTTCTTATTTAATGTATCTAGTAAAAATACAACACTTATCAATTTAAATTGAAAGGATCTTCATAATGTATCTTCTCAAAATTTTCGATAATTTTGAATCAAAGTTGAAATGATCTTCCATGAAAATGGCAATTGGATTTTGTAGCAGCAACACCTGTCTTGTGTTGAATCAACGGAGTGACTCTGCCACTTTCCCTCTTCTTATCCTACTTCTGGGTCTACCCAAAAAAGGTCTTCAATCATGCATCTTTCATGAGTTTTGTTTAGTGAGTAGCCAATGCGGTTCTGTACCTTTTCTACCAATTGACTAACTCATTTTCATTCATTTTTCTTCAACATTAAAGGATCTTCATGATGTATCTTCTCAAAAATTTCGATAATTTTGAATCAAAATTGAAAGGATCTTCAAGGGATAAGGGTTTGAAAAATACCCCAACTTTGGTCGAATTTGCTATTGCGATACTAAATTTCATGAAGACCTATTACCTCCCTAGACTATTTAATACCGTATTTTTTACCCCATGAACTATTTAATAGTGTATTTTAAAGGTATATATGTGCCCACGTGGACACATTACTATTTATAATTTTTCATTATTTTTTATATCCACGTGGGCAAATATATATGTTTAAAATATGGTATTAAATAGTCTAGGGAGGTAATAGATCCTCAGAAAGTTTAGTATCGCAACAACAAATTCGACCAAAGTTGGGGTATTTTTCAGACCCTTATCCCAATCTTCAATGAACTAGGAGAATAATTTTGAAACTCAAATTTTTCAACAATTTTGAATCAAAACTGAAATGATCTTCAATGTACTAGGAGAAGAATTTTGAATCTCAAAATTTTCGACAATCTTAAATCAAAATTGAAAGGATTTTCGATGTACTTGAAGATTCACAAAAGAAGAAACGTAAGAAGATCGTACAGATTGAAAGTAAGAAGAAACGTAAGAAGATCTAAATATTCATTATGTATCATTTGAAATTTTTGACTAATGGATGAAATAGAGAGAACGATGAACAAGAAGAAGAAATTTTTTTTTTGATTTTTTTGGTTTGTTACACTATATGATTAAATTCTTGACAATAATTTGGAATGGAATAGAGCAATTATGGAATCTTAATTTGATTTTCAATTTTTTTTTCTTAATTAGTGCAACAGATGGATACTATGAGAACTTAATTTGATTTTTCATCTTTTTTTCCCTTAATAAGTGCAACATATTGATACATGTATCAACAATAATGTATCCGGATCCTTAATTATGTATCCGAAATGCCTAAAAAATATGGGATTTGTGTAATTAGAGAAAGAATAGGGATAGAAGGTAATTTAGAATTTACACTAAGAGATTTATGTAAGTTATACAATTTTTAATTCACCCACTTCATAATTAATAGAGGTAAAAGGGTAAAGTCACTATGTCAATTATTGTTTTATTAATATGTGTCAATTCAAAAGTGGACAAGTAATTAGGGACAGAGGGAGTAAGATGGAGTTGGAAAGGAAGCACACACGAGACCGTCAACATGTGTGCTTCCAAGGATTAAGATTGAATCAAGGGGTACCTTGGTCATTTAAGGCCTCTTATTTTAGACTTCATCCTTTAATTATGTTATACCAATTGCTTCTGCCGTGTGAACATTTTCTTTTGCAGACAAAAAAGTACATCATATGTTATTTTGTCTTTTCGCATGTGGGTCCTGCTTAAAGTTAGCAATGCAACATATTTTTTTTAAAATGCTTCTGTTAGTTTCACGAAGAGAACCTTTTGATTTTCTTTGTCATGGAAATTGTATTTTTCTTTAATTATTATCATATGGTATAATTTAATATAATATCTAATGTAAAAATTCCATAGATACTTAGGATAAATGTCAAAAATTAAATTTTTTGCACGTACTTTGAATATAACTTTTAAAAATTATAGAACTATACTATTATGAATATTGTAATTATCTGTGTTCTTTTATCTCAATTTGTATGATATCGTTTTATTAGACATAAGTTTAAGAAAGAAAAACACTTGAAACATTTTATTTTTAAAAAATTCACATATATTTATATGATATAAATCATCTCATTAAGAATAAAATGATAATTTTAAAGTTAAAATTATTGTACACAGCAAGAGTAAAACTATTCTTGGGGTGAAAAATAAATATTTCTTGTCTTAAAATAAAAGTACTTTGAGTTCATTAATATTTTATTTGTTTTATCTATCAATTTGATTCAATATACCATTGAATAATCTATTTTGTTTCAATTCATCATAATATAGTTTTATTAAAAAAAAAAGGAAACTAATGAATTAAATTTGTAACTCACTTTTTGATGAAAATACAAGTTTGAAGTGAGACTTATTTTTTCACTGTATTTATGTTAGGTAGTTAAATAGGAAGGTAGCAAGGAAACAATCAATTTTGTTTCAATTCATCATAATATATATTTTATTAAAAAAAAGGAAACTAATGAATTAAATTTGTAACTCACTTTTTGATGAAAATACAAATTTGAAGTGAGACTTATTTTTTCACTGTATTTATATTAGGTAGTTAAATAAGAAGGAAACAAGGAAAAAGTTAGTAAAGTTAAAAAAAATAAAATAAAAAATAAAAATAAATTGGCAAAAAATAAAAATAATATATATTCAAAAAGTAAAGAAGGGATAATAATAATTATTTAACTAAGCAAGGATCATTAAGGGAAAAATGAGATAAAAGAAAATACATATGATTAACAATTAGAGTTTAAAATATAAAAAAATGAATAATATAATTGCAAATGAAGAACGAAAATTGATATATCGATAGATGTTTCAAATGTTAAATGTTAATTTCAATTAGTCTAAAATAAAATTATCAAACATAAATTGTTGGTGTCACGGCCCAGGGATACCCTCTAGACGTAACATGGCGTACTTGACTCCGAAGGGGTCTCATACAAGCCCTTAGCATAATCATAACATAAGATAGAAAGTACGGGAAAATTTAAAACTTCTTTAAACATACAATCGAAAACATTTTCATAAACAAGCGGACGTCTTTAGTATAACTTTGTCTCAAACCATCTAATAAACTCTTGAATAAAAAGTCTTGGGATGCATCCCATACAAAGTCTAAAACATAAAGAAATGACATAAGAGAACTATGAATTTGTCCTCGAAGCTATGAGGACTCACCAAAATCTTCAACTCTTCTTGCAACTTCTAGAAAGCTATCCTCCAAAGGAAACTCAAACTTTGAACCCCTACATTTGATTAGAATGTAAGCAATATGCGTTAGTACAAAATGTACCAAGTATGAAAGCTAACATAACAACATAAGAGCATCTCAAAATGGTTAGTCAACATGAGACATAAACATAAGAGATAATAACAAAATCATAGCATGCTCTCCAACATAAGCATCATATAATCATAATTCAACATAAGAAATAGTTAATGAGCATAGGAGATAAGTCATATTCATATAAGCATAATTGACTCTAAGTCATCTATACCATAATAGTACCATTCTCAAGTAACCTCAAAAGCATACATGTGTAAAGCAAGAATAGCATCCCATACCACCCAAGCCAAGAACCCTTTTTTAGTCATCTTAATCATAGTCTATATGCATGGTCAACTCTTAAGCTTCTTTACCATAAGGGTATCATATTCCTAAGTAACCTCAAGGCACACTTGTGCAATGCATGAAAGGCATCCCATAATACCTTTCACACTAAGTATCACCTTGAAGTCAACATAGTCATACTTACCCTCCTTTAGGCTCACTCTTTAGCTTACTTCATATGGACAAAGGAACTACCATCCTTAGTCAAACATATCATGGAAGGCCACTATAGTACAACCCTATCTTAAAATACATCACTCACAAGAACTCTTTCTTGAATGACCCTAAGTCATACTTGTGCAATGCACGAATACTACTCATGCTAAGTACTACTTTTAGGTCCTCATACTAATACTTCTTGATTTGAGACCTAGTTCCTCTCTTTAACTTTAGAACACTGTGAGATACTCTCTTAAGCACATCTTAGTTCATTATTAGATTGAACCCTATGAGATACTACTTTTAGCATGTCTAGGTTCATCATCTACATGGACCCTATTAGATACTACTTTAAGCATGTCTAACTCCATTCATACTCTTGAACACTACGAGGTACTTCATTAAGTAAGTCTTAGTTCAATTATGCTTTAGAACACTATGAGATTCTTCTTCAAGCATGTCTAAGTTCATTGAATATGGAGATTGCTACTAGAAACCTTAACTCGACTATGTGAAGGCTTCCATCTCATGAGACCTAACTTTGGGAAAACCCACACTCTACTACGTAAGAGTTCCCCCTTTAACTTGGATAGTCCTCAAATCAACTAGGTGTGGTTCTCCTTTCTACTTGTATCCCGGACCCTATCTTGTGTGACACTCCATCTCATTTTCAATATCCACTTGGAGCCAAGCATACACCCCAAGGTTTACCTGTTAAACCTTGATTAACACTCATGTCTCATGGAAGGATGTCTTTGACAATCAATCCATGTTCAAGTGATTCTATCACATCATATTTTCAAGCATTCGTAAAGTAGATTAGGTTAGTATATGCCTTTCACCACAAATCCACATATTAGACTTCTATTCATTACATTGCCTCTACTCTCAATCCCTAGTGATTCAACATTCATGACTACAAGCCTTAATCTCAAAGCTTTACTTCATTCTATCATCATTCATAGCTAGATTACAAGACATTCAAGTAATAAGCTTCATCTTAAGCAATTCTCATCACACTCCTCATTACTAGGTGATTCTTAGTCATAATTCATCGTAAAGGCTCAATTCCATCTTTACAAGTCAAGACCCATCATATTAAATAAAGTCTAGTTCAATTCATAATTATATGTACCTAACCTCGAACAATTACTAATCATGTCATTGATTTAAGAGAATCACTTTTGAACCTTCAATTTGACCTTTAATGGCATAAACCCACAAATATCACATTCATCAATTTAGACTAGGGTTTACCATAGAAATCACGTAAATTCATCGTAATATCACTGAAAAAGTTAAATTAATCATAATTAGGTATTATCCACTAGATTGGAATCATACCCACATCCTACCCATAATGTAAGAAGAACCCTAGTTAGAATTGAGTTTTTGATCTACAATTGGGGGATTACTAAGGGGGCTCTATGGGTGGAAGAACCCATAGATAATAAGCTAAACATACCTTAATCAATGCCCTAGCACAAGCCTTTAGCAATGGAACCTTTGTTCTTGACCTTAGCTTCAAGCCCTAGCTTCTTCTTCAATGAAGGTCTTTCTTAGAGAGAAATATTTGAGAGAGGAGTGATTTGTGGTTTTGATTTGGGTCCTGTGAAAAGTGACTTAAAATTGGGGGCTAATGACTTAAAATACCTTAAATAGGTGAATAAAACTCATATAAAATTACCCCCCACTTAAAACTAGTCGAATTGGAATTTACTAAACTAACCCTCACTAGGCAGCCCCTTGCCAGGGGCCACACCCAAGTTCACGAGCCGTCAAGGGCACCACAGCCCGTGGTGGTGCCCGCGGTCCCTTGACCAGTGGCTCCCCTCAACTCACCAAACTCCCAAAATCCTAAGGCATGACCACGAGCCATAGTCATGACTATGGGCCGTGAAGTGGCTCGTGGTCCCTTAGGCAGTAGCTAAGATTTTGGACCCAACCTCCCATGAGTCTAAGGGGTCTTCATGGACCCCTTCACAGACCATGTTTAAGACCACTGGTCGTGAACCCTTGGGCAGTAGTTTGCCAAGGTTGGGCAACTTTGGCCCCTTGGCTTAGGCTTGCCCTTTTGCCTTGGCACTTGCCCTTCCCATGCTCAACCAAACTCTAAATGGTCTTCTATGCTACGAGGTCTAACACGTACCTTGATGTTCAACCATTAAAACCCCTCATTCTAAGCACATAAGGTCTTATCTACGACTCTAATCCTCAACATCTCACTCTAGAACCCTAACTCTTGGCTCTAGTTTAGTCTACTAATTTTTGGGGAGTTACAATATCTCCCCCTTGGGAACATTCGTCCTCGAATGACGATTCTAAACACTTCTTAAAGGAAGCGACTCTAGACTAGCAACCAATCATGCATGCAATACATCTAAGTGCACACAACCAAGGAGGAAAACTTCAACTCCAAGCTAAACATACTCAATGCAACACAAAGAAGTAGGAACTTCATCAAACAACCCATTTAAGCAAGACATTCTCATAACTAGTCATATTCAAGGAGGAACTACCATCTCCTAATCCTATCATGCTCAACATACTCTCATGGAGCCCATATGCAATTTGCTCTAAAAAATCATTCATTTCAATGAGGAATCTTTCATCTCCAAAACTAAGGCATGCTCAAATACTCATCTCATAAAGTCTATATGCAACTCTAGTCAATGCACCACAACATGAGGAAACTAATGCATATAAGTCATCTCTAACAAGACCTAAGCATTTTCATGAACATGCATATAAGAAAATCATGGCAACACGTAATCACATAATGACCTCCTTAGATAGGCACAATATCTCCCTTTGGGAGTAAGCCTACACAAGTTCTTCTAAACATAATTCATAACATAAGGCAACAATGAAGCATTACTCATAATAAAGACAACTTCAAGTCCATCATAACAAGTCACAAAAGACAAGAAATTCGGAAATTTACTAAAACATAAACACATACCGGAAAGGACATGAGGAGATCACTCTTGATCTTCTCTAGATTGGAGAGCATAAAACCTATTCTTCTTTTAAGGCTCTTTATCAACACCACTAGAGTCAACTTTCTTACCCTCTCTTCCTTTAGCCTTAAGAATCGGGCAATCTCTCACTTTGTGCCCATCCTTTCCACACCAATAGCAACCATCCATGCCGGCTAGACACTTACCATAGTGACTCCTTCCACATACAGTGCAAGTAGGCTTGGGAAATGGAGAGTCTTGGCCGAAATACTTTTGTCTAGACTTAGACCTACCTCGCTTATTGGACTTAGCATTGGGAAAATTCCCATCATCGGTTCTAACTCTTTTCCCCTCCCTATTCATTTTCTTAAGCTTTTTCTCCTCAATTTGTTCGGCATGAACCATGAGACTTGAAATATTCATACTAGGGATAAGCATTGTCGAACAACACTCATTTCTACCAATTCGGACACTCCCTCACGAATTTATTCATTCTAGCCCTTGAGTCCGCCACTAAAGTTGGAGCATACTTGGATAATTGGGTGAACTTAAGAGCATACTCTTTCACATTCATACCTCTTTGACGAAGGTTAATGAATTCTTGCATCTTTCGTTCTCTCAACTCTAGGGGAAAGAACCTATCTAGGAATGCTTCTTTGAACCCTTCCCACTCTATTGGGCCCGCTTCTACCGGCCTTCTATCTTTCCATTGTTCATACCAAATTTGTGTTATGTCCCTCAATTGATAAGCGACTAGTTTAGCTTTCTCTATTGTAGTCAAGCTCATGATGGCAAGCACCTTATACACTTCATCTATAAAACCTTGAGGATTTTCTTCCATCTTGGAGCCATAAAACTCCGGAGGGTTCATCCTTAAAAACTCCCTTACTCTAGAAGTACCCATCCCTCTTCTTGGGTTTGCCGGAGACACAACAACTCTATTGGCTTGCGCCGTCAAGGCTTGAGCCAACAATTGCATAGAAGCCCTAAACTCCGCTAGGGTGGCATTCCCAATTGGAGGGTCATTTGGAACTTGAGGAGGAGCTTGGTTTGGGACTTGAAGAGGAACCTCTTGTTCATCATTGTCTTCTTCATCCCTTCTAGCATTAGCCCTAGTATTTGCCATAACTTGAAAACCATAGGGCAAGGGTTAGGAGAAAGACCTACTGGATCTAAACTCTATAGCACGACTTTAGAGAATAAAGAAATGAGGTTTCCTAAACATCCAATAGCCTCATATTCATAAGTGTGGCACGCTTCACATTTATGAACAAGACCCTACTAGACGTGGTTTGAGACAATCCTAGAACCATTCTAAACCTTGTGCTCTAATTACCAAGTTTGTCACGACCTAAGGGTACCCCCTAGACGTAACATGGCGTACTTGACCCCGAAGGGGTCTCATACAAGCCCTTAGCATAATTATAACATAAGATCATAGAAAGTACGGGAAAAATTTAAAACTTCTTTAAACATACAATCGAAAACATTTTCATAAACAAGCAGAAGTCTTTACTATAACCTAGTCTCAAACCATCTAATAAACTATTAAATAAAAAGTCTTGGGACGCAGCCCATACAAAGTCTAAAACATAAAGAAATGACATAAGAGAACTATAGGTTTGTCCTCGAAGCTATGAGGACTCACCAAAATCTCAACTTTTCTTGCAACTTCTAGAAAGATATCCTCCAAAGGAAACTCAAACTCCGAAACCCTACATTTGATTAGAATGTAGGCAATATGCGTTAGTACAAAATGTACCAAGTATGAAAGCTAACACAACAACATAAGAGCATCTCAAAATGGTTAGTCACCATGAGACTTAAACATAAGAGATACTAACATAATCATAGCATACTCTCCAACATAAGCATCATATAATCATAATTCAACATAAGACATAGTTAATGAGCATAGGATGTCACTCCCCGAGGCTACCCCTGGACGTGGACACGGGACCTAGGATCACAAGTGACCCCAAGCTAACCCTGCTGACAAAATCATGAGCATACTAAAGATAATAATAACTGATGTGGAAGCTAAATCATAAAGTAAGTCTGAAATGATGGGGAATACCCATATACTATAACTGAGATGAATGAAAACTGATGAGTTTAATACAAAGAAAATATTAACTCAATAGTAAGCCGAATCTAACTATGTCTGAAATAAGCCTCTAAACTGACTAGAAATGTTGGGACATGCCCCAACTAGATCTAGCAAAACTAAAACTAAAGGACTTAAAATACTGAAAGAAACTCATGACTATTGTCCTCAGAGAATGAGGACTCACACTAATTCTACTGAACTGGAGATTTGGAACCGATCTAAGCGTGATTGGATGCTAAGAACCTGAACCTACATCACGAGAAGATGTAGCGCAGAGTATGCGTCAGTACTTGAAAGGTACTGAGCATGCATGATAGAATAAATTTGAAATAAACATATAACTGAACGAGCAATAAAGCAAGAGCATAATCTGAACATGATATAGATACTGAATACTGAGCTAACTGAATGTAATGACCAAATTTATAACATGCTGAAACTGAATATTGATTGTACTGTAAATGAGGTCAATGCAATAGAATCTGAGTAAACTGTGGAAGCTACTAATAATCAACAATAAAACCACATGAGCTAAATGTGGAGTCCGATGTATACGCCCCATCGAGAGGACCCAATATACCCAGCCAAAGGTATAGAGGCATGACTGGCGTGATCAATAACTGATATTGCCCACAGAGGGGGACTTACACCTATATGGCTTGTAGTTCTGGGACTATATGGGTAGGTTGAACCCTAGTCCAACTCGGTATTATGTTATTCCCAATAGATTAAGTGGTTAACACATTATGACTGAGTTTCGGTATATTAATAGCTCAAAATTGAACATGCAATCTTAGAATGCAACAATTAATCTGATAATGATGCATTCATAAATTGAGTCATGTATAACTGAATACATTATGACTGAAATACTGAATAGCTCAAAATACTGACATGTAGATACTTATACTTGAAAACTCCTTATTAGAAAATAATTCAAAATCATATTATACTATGATCATTGATGACTTGGGAAGTCATACTACATAAACATTGATGGTATATCTAGATACCATATTGTTCATACATTGATGACCTACTCGATTGTCATACTAATCATGTTTTAGAAGCTCTTTCTCAAAACTCATCTTAACTTTCTCAAAAACTCAGTTTAAAACTCAAGTGTTGTCTTAAAAAAAGCTTCTCAAGATTTATAACTCAAAATAGGGTTTATGCTAAAATATACTGATAATGTGGCGTTCAAAACTGGAGCAAGTATATCTGAATAACTGAAATATCTTACCTAGCATGTGTAATTTAAAAACTAAAGAAATACATAGCTAGGGTTCTGGAATTCATGCAATAACTGAGCAATAACATGATAATCTGATTTGGAACATTTAAATAAATAATTCATGATGATCTGTTGAAATTCTAGAAACCCTAGGTCTGTTCATAATCATGGAATCAAGAATCTGACTGAAAGTTAGGGACCTAATGGGCGAAAGGAACCCACTAGTGAAATCCCACATACCTGGTGACGAATTCCACGGAGAAATCCTTTGATTTCTGGGCTGGAACTGAAGAAAAGTTGTTGCGTCCTTGAACTAGGGTTGTTGACTACTCTTCTCCACTTACGCTCTAATTCTCTAAGTTTTGATTAATGATTTGACTTAGATAAGTTCTAGTTATGTTTCTATGCTTAAACTAACTAAACCCTCATAATTTAGGGTCTAAACAACATAGCTTAGGGGTCCAATGAAATAGGAAAAGACCAAAAGACCCCTGACTTAACTGCTATCGGAGTGACTGACGGATTGGACCTACGGGCCATAGTTCAATCTACAGTCCGTAGATTGGGGTCTTCGGTCGAGTCTGCTCGACAAGGCTTCACTAAAACAAGCATAACTTTTTACTCGGAGGTCAGATTTTAGAAAACTCGGTGGCGCTGGAAAGAGGATTTAATTATCTATCATATCATAGGTAATGGAAAACTTAATTCCTTTTGTGCTAAGATTTATGACCATTTGAAGTTGACCCAATCAACAATTTCCCTCTAACTGGCAGTTGACCCTCATCTACGGTCAGACCTAAGGACCGTGCATTGAACGACGGTCTGTGTTGGTCGACCGTAGTTCATGTCAGAAGCTGGGTAAAAAAGTCTTGATCCACGGACACAGACCACGAACCGTGGTCTGACCTACGGACCGTGGGTCGAGACTTGACAGATTTTCTGAGATGGGTTTAGAGAGGGGTTGCAGTGGCGAACCACGGACCACCAGCACGGGCCGTGGTCTAACCTACGGTCCGTGGATGGCAATCGTGGGTTGCACCTGCAATTTCTCAAAATCTGTATTTTGGTCTGTTTCGGATACGGGGTGTTACATAGGAGATAAATCATATTCAAAAAAGCATAATTGACTCTTAGTCATCTATACCATAATAGTACCATTCTCAAGTAACCTCAAAAGCATACATGTGTAAAGCAAGAATAGCATCCCATAATACCACCCAAGCCAAGAACCCATTATTAGTCATCTTTATCATAGTCTACATACATGGTCAACTCTTAAGCTTCTTTACCATAAGGGTATCATACTCCTAAGTAACCTCAAGGCACACTTGCAATGTATGAAAAGCATCCCATAATACCATTCACACTAAGTATCACCTTGAAGTCAACATAGTCATACTTACCCTCTTTTAGGCTCACTCTTTAGCTTACTTCATATCGACAAGGGAACTACCATCCTTAGTCAAACATATCATTGAAGTCCACTATAGCACAACCCTATCTTAAAATACATTACTCACATGAACTCTTTCTTGAATGACCCTAAGTCATACTTGTACAATGCACGAATAGCACTTCATAATACTACTCATGCTAAGTACTACTTTTAGGTCCTCATACTAATACTTCTTGATTTGGGACCTAGTTCCTCTCTTTAACTTTAGAACACTGTGAGATACTCTCTTAAGCACATCTTAGTTCATTATTAGATTGAACCCTATGAGATACTACTTTTAGCATAGGTTCATCATCTACATGGACCCTATTAGATACTACTTTAAGAATGTCTAAGTCCATTCATACTCTTGAACACTACGAGGTACTTCATTAACTAAGTCTTAGTTCAATTATGCTTTAGAACACTATGAGATGCTTCTTCAAGCATGTCTAAGTTCATTGGATATGGAGATTGCTACTAGAAACCTTAACTCAACTATGTGAAGGCTTCCATCTCATAAGACTTAACTTTGGGAAAACCCACACTCTACTACATAAGAGTTCCCTCTTTAACTTGGATAGTCCTTATATCAACTAGGTGTGGTTCTCCTTTCTACTTAGAGCCCAGACCCTATCTTGTGTGACACTCCATCTCATTTTCAATATCCACTTGGAGCTAAGCATACACCCCAAGGTTTACTTGTTAAGCATTGATTAACACTCATGTCTCATGGAAGGATGTCCTTGTCAACCAATCCATGTTCAAGTGATTCTATCACTTCATATTTTCAAGCATTCATAAAGTAGATTAGGTTAGTATAGGCCTTTCACCACAAATCTACCTAGACTTCTATTCATCACATTGACTCTACTCTCAAGCCTTAGTGATTCAACATTCATGACTACAAGCCTTACTCTCAAAGCTTTACTTCATTCTATCATCATTCATATCTAGATTACAAGACATTCAAGTAATAAGCTTCACCTTAAGCAATTCTCATCACACTTCTCATTACTAGGTGATTCTTAGTCATAATTCATAATAAAGGCTCAATTCCATCTTTACAAGTCAAGACCCATCATATTAAATAAAGTCTAGTTCAATTCATAATTATATGTACCTAACCTTGAACAATTACTAATCATGTCATTGATTTAAGAGAATCACTTTTAAACCTTCAATTTGACCTTTAATGGCATAAACCCACAAATATCACATTCATCAATTTAGACTAGGGTTTACCATAGAAATCACGTAAATTCATCGTAATATCACTAAAAAAATTTAAATTAATCATAATTAGGTATTATCCACTAGATTGGAATCATACCCACATCCTACCCATAATGTAAGAAGAACCCTAGTTAGAATTGGGTTTTTGATCTACAATTGGGGGGATTACTAAGGGGGATCTATGGGTGGAAGAACCCATAGATGATAAGCTAAACATACCTTAATCAATGCCCTAGCACAAACCTTTAGCAATGGAACCTTTGTTATTAACCTTAGCTTCAAGCCCTAGCTCCTTCTTCAGTGGAGGTTTTCCTTAGAGAGAGGAGTGATTTAGGGTTTTGATTTGGGTCTCGTGAAAAGTGACTTAAAATACCTGAAATAGGTGAATAAAACTCATATAAAATGACCTCCACTTAAAACTAGTCGAATTGGAATTTACTAAACTAACCCTCACTATGCAACCCCTTGCCAGGGGCCACGCCCAAGTTCACGAGCCGTCAAGGGCACCACGGCCCGTGGTGGTGCCCGTGGTCCCTTGACCAGTGGCTCCCCTCAACTCACCAAAGTCCCAAAGTCCTAAGGCATGACCACGAGCCTTCCCACGAGCCGTGGTCATGACCACGGGCCGTGAAGTGGCTCATGGTCGCTTAGGCAGTAGCTAAGCTTTTGGATCCTGTCTCCCATGAGTCTAAGGGGTCTTCACGGACCCCTTCACAGACCGTGTTGAAGACCACTGGTTGTGAAGGTGGTCGTGAACCCTTGGGCAGTAGCTTGCCAATGTTGGGCAGCTTTGGCCCATTGGCTTAGGCTTGCTCTTTTGCCTTGGCTGCCCCTGCTCAACCAAACTCTAAATGGTCTTATATGCTACGAGGTCTAACACGTACCTTGGCGTTTAACCACTAAAACCCCTCATTATAAGCACGTAAGGTCTCATCTACGACACTAATCCTCAACATCTCACTCTAGAACCCTAGCTCTTGGCTCTAGTTTAGTCTACTAATTTTCGGGGTGTTACAGTTGGTCCCGTGCAAAGCACGGGTATAATATCTAGTAAAATAGAATTAAGGGATTAATATTAGGGAACATTTTATATAATAACAAACTATTAATTCAAATTAATTGGTATAACCATAGTTTGATTTAATTGTACCCCATAGCAAATTGTTGCTATTTCGCCTCTCTCCCTGGTGAATCTTTCGCCACTCTTGTTCTCGCTGGGCAGTCTCTCCTCTCTCGCTTTTATACAAACACAAATGTATAAAATATGTTTGTGTTTGTATAAAGCGAGATAAAATTGTATATATACATATACTTTCTTTTCCCTCTCTCCCGTCTTACATATCTCGCTCGCCACTCTCCCATATCTCGCTAGCCACCCTTCCAGATCTCGCTCTCCACTTTGACTCGCCTCTCTCACTTTATACAAACACAAATGTATACATTGCATTTGTGTTTGTATAAAATGAGAGAAAATTGTATATACAAATACATATATTTTCGCCATATACACTTATGATTATACAAATACGATCTTTCCCTACCCAGTTTTCTTTTGTCTTTCTCTCTTTTTTGCTTTATACAAACACATATTATACAATTGATTCTTTTGTATATGTATACCAAAACAGATTATACAATTGCTTCTTTTGTATATATGTATAGAGAAATAGTCATAGCAAACATAAAGTTTGCTATGGAGCGCAATTATGCAAACTATAGCTATAGCATAAAAATATGATTTTTGTATTTGCTATATGTGAAAGTTCCTCTTAATACTAAGAGTAATATTTTAAGTACAAAAACACTTAAAAAGGTAAAGCTACCATGTTAGAAAATGCTAGAGAGACCAAAAAATGGAATGGCCCCCACTTTATTGGATGAGTTAATTTAAAAAGTTGCAAAAAAAGCGCGTGTAGTAAACATTTAAGTAATGACCACACTTTGTTAAAAAAACAGATAAAAAGCACATGGCGCATAGCAGTGAAATACCATGTTGGGTCCATAAGTCAGAGTAGTAGTACATTTTGAAAAAGGACAAATGAATAAATACATAAATATGTGTTGGCTTTTTTGCCCAACAGAACAATAAAATAATCATGATAGCAGTTGGTACAAGTCAGTTACAACGATTATGTTTGATAATACCTAATTTTCCCCTTGGTCAGCAAGCAGCCATGTTGACGAAGAGTTACTCACCGTAGACTCTTATATATAGTAGGAATATTTGTAACATCTCAAAAATTTCTAAGCTAAGGCCCGAACCATTTTTTAATTGCATGTAAAATTGTAGCGGGTGATTCTTAAATCGTTCATATGTGTAAAGTTTAATTATTTAGTGTTGGAATGGATTTGGAAATGAATTAAGGTCGCAAGAACCCCCTAGCACAAAGTTGAGTTGAAAGCTTCCTTACTGATCAAGTATTGACATAAGATTCTACTTAGGTCAACTTCAAATGATCATATCTCCGGCTCATATGGAATAGGTGGCCCACGACCTATCAAATTGAAGGTCTCTTTGAGTCCTCTTTCCAACGCCACCAAATTTTCCTTATTTCAATTTTGAAGTAAAAAGTTATGGCCATTTTACCAGAGACTGTCATATCAGAAAAAGCTGACAACAGACTTGACGACAACTATGACGGGCCGTCAGCTGGGTCGTCAACTTTGCAGAAATTTCAGTGTTTCAGTTGTTTTTTACAATGACAGGTGACGGGCCGTCATGTATGACTGGGGTATTGCGTTTTCTAATTAATTAAGGATATTTTAGACTTTTTCCATCCATTCTAAGCCTAAGTATCAACCTTTTTCACCTAATTAAGGGTTTAATTAGTGTTAAAATATTCTTTTATGTTCTTTAACACTTCAAAGACTTAGAGCAAGGATTCAAGAGGAGAAAATTTAGGGTTTCGAGCTTTCTTCAAGTTTCCATCATTTTCGCCATGAACATTGTTCTTTCTAGGTATGTAAGACCATCATAGTGTTGGACTAGTTCATCCTCACGCCCTACATATATCAAAATTCAGAGAATGAGTAATCTAAGGTTTTTATTCTTGATTTCGAGTATTCTTGAGATGAGTAGTATCGTTGAATTCTGAATTTCTATTCCTAATTGTTGAGTTGGTGTATATCATGTATTCAGATTCTTGAATTGATTGTTCATGTCTATTTTCCAGCATGAACCTTATTATTGAGCTATTTATTGGGAAACCCTTTAACCAATCGTTATCTTAAATTGATTTTTGAGAAAAGTAAAGAAGAGTTTTGAATATAGTCTGAAGAGATGTTTTGAGAAAGAGTATGGAAACTAAGTATTTTCTAAAGATGTCATTTTTTATAAGTGAGAAAAGAGAAACTTTGATTTCTAAATGAGTTTATGAGTCCAGAAATATTTTTTGAGCAATTATCTCAAACCAGAGAAAGAGTATGTTAAAGAGTATGTTTTATACATTTGAGCATGAGTATGTATATTATTAGAAGTAGTATTGAGCGCCGATATGGGAATGAGTTCAGACAACTCAAAATCCTCATAAACCATGGCTTGCCAACATGAGTACATGATCCTTATAACTTAGTGGATCTACTTAGTTAAGAGGTTCTATATCTGGTACGGTATATGAATATACTGACAAAGTGGACAAGACGTTGTATCATTATGTAGCTCATAGTGTGGTTGTCGGTTAGAGAATCTCCCAAAAGAGTAAACGTGTATTTTAATATATATCACTTATTATGTTGAGTTTAGAGATGAGTAAGAATTTTGTAAAGTTTTAAATGATTTAGTTCTTTATATATGTACATTCAGCTTGAGTATATCTTTATCTATTACAGTAATTTCTTTTAGTTATTTCACTTCGGCGATATTACATACTCGTACATTCAATGTACTGATGTCATTCGACCTACATCTTTTTATGATGCAGGTACATGTATTCAGGATCATCAATATGTGTTTCATTGAGATCACTTGCACTTCAGATAGCTTTGGTGAGCCTCCTTGCATTCCGAATGATTTCACATGTATTTTCCAGTTATTGTTGAGTTGTCGTGGGTCTTTTCCCGACATCTATCATGTATTAGAGGCTTCATATATAGTTAGAGTTGAGGAGTCTCTCAGTATTTCCTTTTTATTTGAGATGTTTTGCAACTATTATATTTATAATGTTGAGTACTTTAAGATATTTGACTTGAGTTTATTTGAGATATATGAGTTAAACTCTGCATTTAAAACTCCTTATTTCTTGAGTTAAGTCTTCCGCTAAGTAGCCAGTCAGGCCAAGGGTTCGCTTGGGGACCAAAAATGGTTCTTGAGTCCTGGTCACGTCCAAGGTGTAGGCTCGGGGTCTAACAAATTTGGTATCAAAGCACAAAGTTCAAGAGTCCTATGGTGTCTATAAAGTCGTATCTAGTAGAGTCCTTCTTATCAGTGTGAAGCGCGCCATATCTATAATGAGGAAGATACGACATTTAGGAACTTTCCACTTTCTTCTTACTCTTGTTCGTGCGATAGAGTTCAACTCTATAATTTTTTCTTCTAACTCATGCTTACATGTGTCTTTTCAAATCATGCCTCTACGAAGAGCTATTCGAGGACGTCCTGCTAGGAGGAATGCTAATCCTCAAGGAGAAGAAGCTCCCAATGGTAACCCCTGATCAGGGAGGTGTCATCAATGCTGAGTTCAGGAATGTTATTCAAATGTTGACTCAGGTTGTAGCAAATCAAGTTGGTCAACAATGATTGGGTCATCAAGATGAGACTGATACGTCCAGAATTCACAGGGTCGAAGATCACAGAGGATCTAGAGAACTTTGTGGAAGAACTTCAGAAAGTGTTTGAGGTCATGCGTGTTGCCGATGCAGAGCGTGTAGAGTTAGCCTCATATTAGATCAAATGTGTTGCAAGGATATGGTATGATCAGTGGAAGAAGAACATGGCAGAAAGAGCACAACTTTTGAGTTGGGATATATTTGTGAATGTTTTCTTGAGGCTCTTCTTTCTCTGAGTGCTAATGGAAGCTAAAGTGAGAGAGTTCATGAATCTGAAACATGAAGCTATGAGTGTGCAGGAGTACAACCTCAAGTTTACTCAGTTATCCCGATATGCTCCGGAGATTGTGGTGGATATAAGGAGTAGGATGAGTTTGTTCGTGTCTGGATTATCATGTTTATCGAGTAAGGAAGGTAAACCGACTATGTTGATAAGGGACATGGAAATATTCAGGCTCATAATTTATGTGTAACAAGTTGAGGAGGATAAGTTGAAGAAAAAAGAGGAGTTTCGAAACAAGAGGGCCAAGACAGTAAGTAATGAGACTGGCCAACAAAAGACTGCGAATGGAAATTGGTCATCTGGACCTGCTCCATCTCCAGCAGGTGCACATGCACCCCGAAACAGGATTGATCACCGACACTAGAATTCTGAGAATTTTTTAGCTCAAAGTTCTCAGTCTTAGGGAAGTATGGCACAGGGGTTTAGGAGGCCACCTTGTGCTAAGACGGGGAATTTTATGAGAGATTTTCCTAAGAATAGGAAGGGTAATGGGGCAACAAAGCTCAATCTTCTTCAGCAGCTCTAGCACATATGATTGCTTAGAGAGGAGCTACTTCAAGGACAAGCGGAGGAGCAAACCGTCCGTATGTTATGGCTAGTTACCAGGATCTAGAGAACTCACCATATGTTCTCACTAGTATGCTTAAAGTCCTTTCTATTGATGTTTATGCCTTACATCCAGGTGTGAGTTTGTCTTTTGACTCCTTATGTAGCCATGAGGTTCGACATTTCCCCCGAACAACTTCTTGAGCCCTTTAGTGTTTCCATACATATTGGTAAGTCTATTCTAGCTGAAAGAGTCTATCGTGATTGTATCATCTTTGTCTATCACAAAGACACTACTACTGACTTAGTTAAGCTAGACATAACAAATTTTGATGTTATTCAAGGTATAGACTAGTTTCGTGTTTGTTTTGCCTTAGTCGATTGTAGAACTCGAGTAGTCAAGTTTCAGATTCCTAATGAGACAATTTTAGAGTGGAGGAGTAGTTTATTAGTGCCTAAAGGTAGTTTTGTTTCATACATTAAGGCCAAAAAGTTCGTTTCTAAGTGGTGCATCTATCACTTAGTCTGAGTTAATGACTCTAGTGTTGAGACACCACCTCTTTAGTCAGTTTCAATTGTGAGTGAGTTTCCATAGGTATTTCCAAACGATCTTCCTGGAGTCCCTTCAAAGAGATAAATAGACTTCGGAATAGATATTATTCCCAATACTCAACCCATATCTATTTCACCATATAAAATGGCTCTAGCTGAGTTAAAAGAACTAAAGAGCAGTTGAGAGATTTTCTTGATAAGGGTTTCATCAGCCCAAGTGTCTCACCTTGGGGCGCTCCTGTCTTATTCGTGAGAAATAAAGATGGTTCCCTTAGGATGTGTATCGATCACCGCTAGTTGAATAAGGTCACCATAAAGAATAAATACCCCATTTTGAGAATTGATGAACTTTTCAACCAACTTCAATGTGTCACTTACTTCTCTAAGATAAACCTCAGATCTGGCTATCATCAGTTGAAAGTGAGAGAAAGTGACATCCCGAAGACAACTTTTAGGACCCATTATGGTCATTTTGAGTTCCTTGTTATTTCATTTGGTTTGACTAACGCTCCTGCAACATTCATGGATCTCATGAATAGAGTATTTAAGCATTAGCTGGTTTATTATTGTATTCATCGACGACATCCTGATCCACTCGAAGAATAAGGAGGATCATGCCAATCATCTCAAAATAGTACTTCATACTCTCAAAGATCGAGAGTTATATGCCAAGTTTTCTAAGTGTGAGTTCTGGCTTGAATCTGTGGCATTCTTAGGCCACATCGTGTCGGTTGAAGGAATTCGAGTCGATACTCAGAAGATAAAAGTAGTGTAGAACTAGCCCAGACCTACCTCTACAACTGATATTAAGTGTTTTTTGGGTTTGGTTGGTTACTACAGAAGATTTGTCGAGGGGTTTTCATCTATTTCGTCCCTCTTGACTAAGTTGACTCAGAAGAAAACTAAGTTTCAATGGTCTGAAGCTTGTGAACAAAGCTTTCAGGAATTGAAAACTCGGTTAACTACTGCTCCAATGTTGACCCTATTTAAGGGTACAAAGGGTTTTATTGTTTATTGTGATGTGTCCATAGTTGGTCTTGGTTATGTACTGATGCAGAGTGGTAAGGTTATAGCTTATGCCTCTAGACAACTTAAGATTCACGAGAGGAACTACCCAACCCATGATCCCGAGTTGGCAGCAATAGTCTTTGATCTAAAAATATGGCATCACTATCTTTATAGCGTACATATGGAGGTATTCACGGACCACAAGAACCTTCATTATGTTTTCACTCAAAAAGAATTAAATCTTCGACAAATGGGGTGGTTAGAGATTCTCAAGGATTATGATATGAGCATTCTCTACCATCCAGGTAAAGCTAATGTTGTTGCTAATGCCTTGAGCAGGTTGTCCATGGGGAGTACTGGTCATGTTGAGAAAATGAAAGAAAGAGTTAGCTGAGGAGGTGCACCGACTTGCACGTTTATGAGTAAGTTTGTTAGATTTCAACGAAGGTGAAGTTGTTGTGATGAATGAAGCTGAATCATCATTAGTGTCATAAGTGAAGGAGAAGCAAGACCAAGACCCCATCCTACTAAAACTAAAGGCACATATTCATAAGCAGAAAGTGATGACTTTTGAACAAGAGGGAGATGATGTGTTGAGATATCAAGGTAGATTGTGTGCCCTAATGGTGGATGAGCTCCAAGAGAGGATCATGACAGAAGCTCATAATTCTAGATATTTGATCCATTCGGGTTCCACAAAGATGTACCATGACTTGAGAGAAGTCTATTAGTGGAATAGTATGAATAGATGTATTGCAGATTTTATTGCTAAGTGCCCAAATTGCGAACAAGTCAAGGTTGAACACCAACGACCATGTCGTGTGGCTCAGAACATAGCCATTCCAAAATGCAACTGAGAGATGATTAATATGGACTTCATTATTGGCTTACCAGGATCTCACATGCACCGTGATTTGATTTGGGTGATTGTAGATCGCATGACTAAATCAACTCATTTCTTGCCGGTAAAGACTACCAATTCAGCAAAGGAGTATGCTGGTTTGTACATTCGTGATATTGTTTGACTTTATGGAGTCCCCTTGTCTATCATCTCAAATAAATCCCAGTTTACCACTCAGTTTTGGAAGTCATTTAAAAAAGATTTGGATTCGAAGGTAAGCCTTAGTACTACTTTTCATCCTCAGACAGATAGTCAAGAAGAGCACACTATCCAGACCTTAGAGAACATGTTGAGAGCATGTGTATTAGATTTCAAAGGGAATTGGAATGACCACTTGCCTCTTATTGAGTTTGCATATATTACATCTATCACTCCAGTATTCAGATGGTTCAATATGAGGCTCTTTATGGGTGAAGGTGTAGATATCTTATTAGTTGTTTTGAGGTTGGTGAAACTGAGTTGATAGGACCAGACTTAGTTCATCAGTCCATGGAGAAGGTAAAGATAATCCAAGAGAGGTTGAAAACAACACAGAGTCGTCAGAAATTCTATACAGATGTTAGAATAAGAGATCTGGAGTTTGAAGTTGATGATTGGGTGTATATGAAAGTTTCACCCATGAAGGGTGTTATGAGGTTTGGTAAAAAGGGGAAGCTCAGTCCCCGAAACATTGGTCCTTACAGGATATCTAAAAGAGTTAGTAATGTAGCTTATGAGTTGGAGCTACCGTTAGAGTTAGCAACACTCCATCCAGTATTTCACCTCTATTCTAAAGAAGTGTTTGGGTGACCCTACACTTATTGTGCCTACCGAGAATATTGGTATCAAGGACAACCTATCTTATGAGGAGATTCCCATTCAAATTCTTAATTGCCAGGTTTGCAAGTTGAGAACCAAAGCGCTTGAATCACTCAAGGTCTTTTGGAGAAATCAATCTATTGAGGAGGCTACATGGGAAACCGAAGAAGATATGAAGAAGAGATGCCCTCATCTCTTTTCCTCCAAGTTAGTTCCAGTCCAAGGTATTAACTCTTCCTAAAGTACTGATTCAATTCAATCCCTCCTTCAGTGTCTTGAGTTCATGATTTTTATGTGTATTTTGCATTCAATTGGGTTGTTAAACATTTCCCTATCATTTTCATGCTCAGTTCGGCCATTATTCGAGGACGAATGATTTCAAGTGGGAGATATTGTAACACCCCAAAAATTTCTAAGCTAAGGTCTGAATAATTATTTAATTGCATGTAAAATTGTAGCGGGTGATTCTTAGATTGCTCATATGTGTAAAGTTCAATTCTTTAGTGTTGGAAGGGATTTGGATATGAATTAAGGTCGCAAGAACCCCCTAGCACAAAGTTGAGTTGAAAGCTTCCTTACCGATTAAGTTTTACATAAGATTCCACTTAGGTCAAAATGAATAAGTCCATTTTCCAACCCCACCAAATTTTCCTAATTTAAAGTTCGGAGTAAAAAGTTATGGCCATTTTACCAGAGACTGTCATATCAAAAAAAGCTGGCGGCAACCATGGCGGGCCGTCAAACCAGTGACGGGCCGTCAACTTTGCAGAAATTTCAGTGTTTCAGTTGTTTCTAACGAGGACAGGTGACATGCAGTCATCCTGGTAATGGGCCATCATGCTCTACGTCAGACACTACTGGGTTTTGCATTTTTGGATTAATTAAGGGTATTTAGACTTTTTCCATTCATTCTAAGCCTAAATCCCAACCTTTTTCACATAACTAAGGGTCTAATCAGTGTTAAAACATTCTTTTACATTCTTTAACACTTCAAAGACTTAGATCAAGGATTCAAGAGGAGAAAATCTAGGGTTTCGAACATTCTTCAAGTTTCCATCATTTTCGCCAAGAGCATTGTTCTTCCCAAGTATGTAAGGCTATCATAGTGTTGGCCTAGTTCGTCCTCACGCCTTACATATGTCAAAATTCAGAGAATGAGTAATCTAGGGTTTTTATTCTTGATCTCGAGTATTTTTTAAATGAGTGGTATCGTTGAATTTCGAATTTCTATACCTAATTGTTGAGTTGTTGTATATCATGTATTGAGATTTTGAATTGATTGTCCATATCTATTTTCCAGCATGAGCCTTATTATTGATTTATTAATTGAGGAATTCTTTTAACCAATCATTGTCTTAATTAATTGATTTTTGAGAAAAGTAAAAAAGAGTTTTGAGTAGAGTCTGAAAAGATGTTTTGAGAAAGAGTATAAGGAAACTGCGTATTTCCTAAAGATATCTTTTTTTTAAATGAAAAAAAAACTTTGATTTTTAAATGAGTTTATGAGTTTAGAGATATTTCAGAGCAGTTACCTCTTTTAAGAGGATAGTTTGAGCAATTATCTCAAACCAGAGAAATAGTATGTTTTATACATTTGAGCATGAGTATATATATTATTGGGAGTAGTATTGAGCACTGATATGAGGATGAGTTAAGACAACTCAGAATCCTCATCAACCATGTCTTGCCAACATGGGTACAAGATCATACTTTTTAGATGAATCCCTATAGCTTAGTGGATACATTTAGTTGAGAGGTTCTAAACCCGGCACGATATAGGCTAATTCTGGCAGTGTGGACAAGACATTGTATCATCACGTAGCTCATAGTGATGTTGTCGGCAGAGGCGGACCCACATTCACCCATGAGAGTGCACGTGCACCCGGTAACTTTAAAAAAAATCATATATATATAGTTGATAAAACATTAATATATTTAATTGTGCACTCTTATAACAAAAAGACGCCTGGGTGCACTGGTTGAAGGTGTCATTTTGAACCATTATTGCGCAAGTTTGAATCCCGCAAAAGGTTGTTTTTTTTACTTTAAAATCAATTTTTTTTTTCTTTACAATTAACCTTTTTTTTAAATTATTTTTTATTAAAATTCATTTTTGCCACCTCATCGCCACATCCCCTTTCTTAACCACTCTTTTTTGCCATCTCATCTGGCCTAAGAGTGGCAAACGGACCGGTTTTTGTCCGGTCCGGTTCCCATACCGGTAAGACCGGTACCGGTTGAACCGGTAAGGAACCGGTCTTATAGGTACCGGAACCGGTACCGAAACGGAACCCGGATTTTTATCCGGTTGATC
>JAJOOD010013111.1:0-12079 GCA_029582525.1 Solanum tacnaense | reverse complement strand
TCACTTTCCCTCCTCGACCCTCCCAGCCTCAACCTACTCGATATCCAGTGTATGGTCAACAAAGAAATATGACAGATGAGTCTAGTAGTGATGAAGAAGATGAGGATCATGTGGCAAACACACTACCGCATTAGTGAAGTTTAGAGTTGTAATAGATAATCTAAGTTCTTTACTTTATGACTGTTTTATGGGACTTATTTGTTTTGTGAATGCATGATAACATTGAAATCCTATTATATAACTTATGGATTTTATGGTTTTTCTTTCAATTTCGAATTACGTTGAAGGTGAGTTGCATATTGTGTTGATAAAAGAATATTTAGTAAATGTATTGTATCAGTTGATTGTTGAAAGCTTGATTTAGCTAATTAGAAATGTATTGAATTAATATGACAGGTGACGAGCAGCTGCAAAAACAGATACAAGTTGCCAGTTTTTTTCTAGGAAAAGAGACCTCATGAGGTCACTTTTTTACATTTTATTTTTAAGAAATTTCATAAAAGAGACCTCATGAGGTCTCTTTCTGGCAGTTTATTTTTTTAGAAATGCAGTAAAGAGACTTCACGAGGTCTCTTTCCTGTAGTTTATATTTTAGAAATGCAGTAAAGAAGGTCATATAGCGGCCTCGTGAGGTCGCTTTTTGAATTTGTTTTTATTTCTTTCATAAAAGAGACCTCATGAGGTCGCTTTTTATTTTTTATGTTTTAATTAAATCACCTCATAAGGTCTCCATTTAGAAATTTAAAAAATTTCTATAAAGAAATGGACCTCACGAGGTCTCTTTTTTTAAATATAAAATAAAAATAAATAATATAATAGTGACCTCATGAGGCCACGTTTATTAAAAATAAAACAAAAGTAAATTATAAAATTGCGACCTAATGAGGTCTCTTTTTTTTAAAATTCGGAAAATTTATTGGCGGCCTCGTGAGGTCTCTATTTGGCGACCTCATGAGGTCTTTACACAAAAGTCACCTACTTTATAGCGACCTACCGTTGAGGTCTCTTTTTTAAGTCTCTTTTTGCAGTTTTTTTAGTAGTGGCTAGAAGAATATTTATATTGTGTCTTGTATCTTGGTTCTTGATCTCCCCTCTTTCCTAATAATTATTTCTATGCACTATTTATAGATGTAGGAAACCCTAAATAAAATAATTAGTCCCAATTAAATTAAGAATCCAAAACCAAAAGGAATTGGATTCCTTTTTATTTTCAGCGTCAACAGTAACCGACCGCCTCCACAATTGGTTGTTGCATTCACTTGCTACCACGTGTACAGTAGAGGCAACTTGAAAATTTTCGATTGCAGCCACCTTTTCCTTATATATATAAATATATTATTTTATTAAATTTAATCCATTAAGCTGCATGCTTGATTTCCTTCTTCAACCTTCAATCTTTAATTCATTTTAGCTCCAAACTTCTTTATTTTTCCACCAATTTAATCCTACAAATAAAATACACAATTTAGCACAATTCATAAAATTTATGCTAAAAAGGGACAAATATAAATAATAAATGTGAGGAAATAATAATTAAAAATATGTATTTTTAGCCTCACATCATTTCACTAAAGAAATAATGATATAAATGTTTATCCTTATTTATTTATTTATCCTTTTGTCTCATTTTGAGAAAGGTAAATTCAATGTTTCGTGTAACAATAACAACAACGATATCATTAAATAAATAAGGATAAACACATGGGGTGTTAGATAACTCGTTAACAAACTCGTACGACTTTACAAAATTTAATTCAGGCAAGTAGAACTCCCGGAATCGATCTTAGCATAAAGGGTATTTTTCTGATCATCGTCGGTTAGAGGTGTGTTGTGAAATGGGAATTTTGGAATTCTTGAAATAACTCTCTGTTTCGTTTTGACTGCTTTGGCGCTGGGTTTGGCCGCTTGCAGAGCCGCTACGGCGGGATTAGGGTCGCTCTGGCAGGTACTATGAGACTTGTATCGTAGATGAAAGACGAATAGCTCACTGTTACGCGGAAGTCGTTCGGGTGGGGGTTCTGGTCGCTTTGGCGTGGCCGCTACAACAGGGTGAGGGTCGCTGCAGCGGGCCCGACGTGACTTAATCTCGTTAATAAACCCCTAAATAACCTCATTCTACACTTTTTGACTTTTTGTTCTAAGGAACGACCCCCAGGCGACTCTTACTTGTTTTTCACCATTTTTGAGGCTAAAGGTAAGCTTTTCACTCCCCATATCCATTTTTCGATCCGTAGAACATAATAGAATGGGTGAATATTTATGGGGAAGGGTTTTGTGATAGATTGTATGGTGGAAACAACCCTAAATTGGATGATTGGTATCATGGGTTTGATCTAGGGTTCATAGAAGTGTTAGTAATATGAGTAACTAATGATTGTTTATTGATTCCCGTATTATATTGATTGTTTGTAGAACAAAAACAAGCGGAACGAATCCAGAAAGGGAAGTATCAAGTTTCTTAGGGTTTCAAGCTTATTTTGAAGTAGGTGATGGTTGTGATTCTATGTTTGTGGGATGTGTGCTAGTTCTTGCTTCATTATGATACTTGCATATGTATGAATGTTGCAATGTTGATCACACTTGTTGTAAATGAGATAGATGAATTATCGTTACCATGAAATCATGACTTAAATGTATGATCTTGTGGTTATACTTGTGTTTTTTATGGTGGTGTGTGAATGGGATCGGATTGCCACGTTCCGACATAATTAACTTGGATCGGATTGCCATGTTCCTACATAAATATGGTATTTGATTGCCACATTCCGGCATAAATATGGGATCGGATTGCCACATTCTGGCATGCTAACTGTTTGGGTTTGGGTTCCATTAGAGGACCAATTATGTGATGATAAATGTGAAATGTGTTGTTGATTCTTCATTTTGATGATGTTGTAAATGTTCATATATATGCATGTGATTATAATGTTGTTTGACTTGTTTATGTTGCACTAGTGGGATAGTCGCGTAATCCTACCAGTACACTTTGGTTGGGTACTGATATTGCACTTGCTCTTATTTGTTTTTGTACATGGCATCTTCAAGTGGCTACAGACAGACCTCACTTAGAAGATCTGTGATCATTGCTTCGAATTCAAGGGTGAGCCAATTCTTCCGAGCTGCTAGGGGATTCTCTTTCGTTTGTGCCCATCATTTTCGGACTTAGATATTTGTTCTAGTTAGTTGATTAGTATATTAGTTTGGGGCTGTATCCCTTCTTGTTTAGACTTGGATCATTTTCTTACATGTTTTGGTACATTGACATTCAGATTCTAGGTTTATCTTCCGCATTGTTAGTTGTTAGATCAATTGTTGAAGTTTATGGGAACTTTAGTTTTTAGTTTTCATTTCTGTTTTCCTATGTTAAATGCCTTAGCTTTGGATTAGTCTCTTGATTTGGGTTGTTGTAGTGGTTCTCCCACCGGAGTGTTAGAGTGGGTGTCAATCACGACAGTCTGGGTTGTGACAAAGTTGGTATCACAGCCTAGGTTTGATGATCTGGATGTACCTAAACGAGTCTAATTGAGTCTCGCGGAATGGTACGGGGATGCCTTTACTTTTCTTCGAGAGGCCATAGGAATTTAGGAAATCTCTCTATTTTTCTTTTGTCTCCTTTCGTACTATGACTTGATTCCAATTGGTATCTGTCGATTCAAATTTGTATCTCACCTCATTCACTCTTCTGTCTTCAGATGGTTAATACTATGTATAACGGTGTTAGTCCCGTAGCTCCTGTCAGTCCTCCAGTTGAGGAATCTGCAGCGAGAGGTCGCGGTCGAGGTAGAGGTAGGGGAAGAGCTAGGGGTAGAGGCCGTGGGAGAGTAGCGCCTGCTTTGAATGAGGTACCGATTGATAATGTTCCTATGAATGAAAAACCTTTTGCGTATAATGAGGAGATAGAAGAAGACTTTGAGGTTGGAGATGTTGAGGAAAATGGACAAAAGAAAGAGGTGCCAGCGGAGACTGCGGTTGTTCCTCCCATCGATCTGGTGTTAACTCAACAGATTATGGCATTCTTGCAAGGGTTGACTGGTCCTGGAGTGCTTCCATCTGCTCAATCAACTCAAGCTCCTACTAATCCTCCTGTTGTTAGCACTACGCCCAAGACGGGTGGAAATGTAGGTACTGATGCTTTCTTCCATCCTTTGTTGGGTTCCGTTATGACCAGTAATGAGCATGATTTGCTTATGAGTTTATCTTAGACTGTTATGAGAGGTTGCATAAATTGGGTTGTGTTTACCAACATGGGGTTGAGTTTTTGTCTTTCCAACTTCAAGGTGAGGCCAACCAGTGGTGGAAAGCTTATATGGATTGCAGATCTTCTACCTTACCTCCACTTACTTGGACTCAGACAGATGGACAATCTCAAATGACTATTCAAGTGTTGGAAGACATGTGGAGGGCATGTGTGATTGATTTTGGAGGGCATTGGGATAAGTTCTTACCTATGTGTGCATTCTCCTATAGTAATAGTTATCACTCCAGCATTGATATGGCACCATTCGAGGCACTCTATGGGATGGGATGTAGATCACCCATAGGTTTGTTTGAGGCTGGAGATGTGAAACCATTGGGGGTTGATTTAGTTAAGGATGCTCAAGATAAGGTTAGAAGTATTCAAGCGAAGCTTTTAGAAGCCCAGAGTAGACAAAAAAATTATGTTGATCATAAGGTGAGAGACATGGCGTTCCAAACCGGTGAAAATGTTCTTCTTAAGATATCACCCATGAAAGGGGTGATGAGATTTGGTAAGAAGGGTAAGCTAAGTCCTAGATACATTGGTCCATTTGAGGTTCTTAAATGTGTGAGAACTGTAGCGTATAGATTAGCTTTACCTCCGAATATATCGGGTGTTCAACCGATATTTCATGTGTCCATGTTGAAGAGGTATCATGGCGATAGGGATTATATCATCAAATGGGACTCATTTGTGTTAGACAAAGATCTCCATTATTTTTAGTGGAACCGATTGCAATTCTTGATCGTGATGTGCGTTAGTTGAGGACCAAATAGATTAAGTCCGTGAAGGTTCAATGTAAGCATCGTCCAGTTGAAGAAGCTACTTAGGAAACTGAGATAGACATGCAAGACAAGTATCCCCAATTGTTCGTCGAATCAGGTACTAATTGATTTTTTCCTTAACCTACTTTTCCTAAATTTTGTCACTCGGGGATGAGTGATGGGTAAATTGGTATCTATTGTAACGACCTATTCTCGTCGTTATAGAAATGCCAACGGGGGGAAATTTTGGGCTGAAAAAACTATTTTGTAGTATTTGGATTTTCCCAACCTAGTCCAGATTTGGATTAAATCAGAGTCATTAAGGTGTGGGGAAATCTGGTATCAATCGGGTGGATCATTTCTGATTTCTATTACATGAGGTGTTAGATAACTCTTTAACGAACCCGCACGACTTTGCGGAATAGAATTCAGGCAAGTAGAACTCCCGAAATTGATCTTAGCGTAAAGGGTATTTTTCTGATTATCGTGTGTTAGAGGTGTGTTGTGAAATGGGAATTTTGGAATTCTTGAAATAACTCTCTGTTTCGTTTTGGCCACTTTGGCGCTGGGTTTGGCCGCTCTGGCGGAGCCGCTAGGGCGGGATTAGGGTCGTTGTGGCGGGTACGACGAGACTCGTATTGTAGATGAAAGACGAATAGCTCACTGTTACGCGGAAGCCGCTGGGGCGGGGGTTCTGGTCGCTTTGGCAGGGCCTTTGCAGCGGGGTGAGGCCCGCTGCAGTGGGCCCGATGTGACTTAATATCGTTAATAAACCCCAAAATGACCTCATTATAGACTTTTCGACTTTTTGAGCTAAGGAATGACCCCAGGCGAATCTTACACGTTTTTCAACATTCCTGAGGCTAAAGGTAAGGTTTTCACTCCCCGAATCCATTTTTTGATCCGTAGAACGTAATAAAATGGGTGAATATTGATGGGGAAGGGTTTTATGATAGATTATATGGTGGAAACAACCCTAAATTGGATGATTGGGATCATGGGTTTGATCTAGGGTTCATAGATTTGTTAGAAATCCTGGTAATTAATGATTGTTTATTGATTCCCATATTATATTCATTGTTTGTAGACCAATAACAAGTGGAACGAATCCGAAAAAGGAAGGATCAAGTTTCTTAGGGTTTCAAGCTTGTTTTGAGGTAGGTGATGGTTATGATTATATGTTTGTGTGATGTATGCTTGTTCTTGCTTCATTATGATACTTGCATATGTATTAATGTTGCAATGTTGATCACACTTGTTGTAAATGAGATAGATGAATTATCGTTACCATGAAATCATGACTTAAATGTATGATCTTGAGGATATACTTGTGTTTGTGATTGTGGTGTGTGAATGGGATCAGATTTCCACGTTCCAGCATAATTAAGTTGGATCGGATTGCCGTGTTCCGGCATAAATATGTGATCGAATTGCCACATTCCGGCATAAATATGGATTGGATTGCCATGTGTAGGCATGCTAAGTGTTTGGGTTTGGGTTCCATGAGAGGACCAATGATGTGATGATAAATGTGAAATGCGTTGTTGATTCTTCATGTTGATGATGTTGTAAATGTTGATATATATGCATGTGATTATAATGTTGTTTGACTTGTTTATGTTGCACTAGTGGGATAGCCGCGTGATCCTTACAGTACACTGTGGTTGTGTACTGATACTGCACTTGCTCTTATTTTGTTGAGTACATGGCATTTTCAAGCAACTACCGACAGACCTCACTTAGAAGATCTGTGATCATTGCTTCGAATTCAAGGGTGAGCCAATTCTTCCGAGCTGCCAGAGGATTCTCTTTCGTCTATGTCCATCATTTTCGGACTTAGATATTTGTTCCAGTTAGTTGATTAGTTCATTAGTTTGGGGATGTATCCCTTCTTGTTTAGAGTTGGATCATTTGTTTAGATGTTTTGGTACATTGACTTTCAGTTTCTAGGTTTATGTTCTGCATTGTTAGTTGTTAGATCAATTGTAGAAGTATATGGGAACTTCAATTTTTAGCTGTTATTTCTGTTTTCCTATGTTAAATGCCTTAGCTTTGTATTAGTCGCTTGATTTCGGTTGTAGTAGTGGTTCTCCCACTGGAGTGTTAGTGTGGGTGTCAATCCGATGGTCTGGGTCGTGGCATTTTCACAACAGCTTTATTGTGTTCCATACCTTTCTTGTAGATTTATCAATCAAACTGTAGATGTGTGACATTATATAAAGACATTAAATGATACAATTTATCCAAACATTGTATTCATTAAAACAATACAGTACCATACAATACAATACATTATGAAACAATACATAACAACTATCCAAATAGACATTGTAATATAGCAAAAATAGAACAATTAAGATCCTGTTTCCAGAAAACCCATATGTTACTGATAGAACAAAACTCAAAGTGATTTTTTCTCAAAAATTTCGTCAAACACTTAGGGCACAAATAGTTTGTCATGGCCCAACCCACTGGATCGTGCAGGCACCCACTCTAACACCTAACTAGGAGAACCCTCATATCCCAATAGTAAAACATGCGGAATTTAAGGAAAACAGGAATAAATATAATAATATACTATGATTTTATAATTAATATCCTTGGACACACTATTAGCTAAACTTGTAAGGTAATTTAAACAACTCTAATGAATCTAGTCTAAACAGGTACACGAGCTACTAAAAGTACAACTAGACAAGATAAATACAAGATACAACTCCAACTATGCGGAAGGAAGAATACAAGCTGCTGGAGATTTTCTTCTCCTTCACCTAATGAAACGTCACCAATCCTGCATCGAGATTTTGTCAAAGACATAGCAAGATTAATATTAGTACAAAACACACGCACTGGTAGGCATCATCGGTCAACCTGACGCCCACCACTTAACATAAGAGACAAACTAGTAGGATCATGAAATAACCACCTTCTTCTCAACCTTTGCCCTTTCTTGGAATACCTCCAAATCACACTAGCACTCTAACTACTAACCTCCTTTTCAATCCACTAACTTTCCGGATTCTTGATCATAGCTTAACTATTCTAAACACATAGAAAAATCCCCAAGTACAACCACCGCTAATTCAACTTACTGTACACATCCTACCCTTGATTCCTCACCACATTACCAACCATAGTCACATAATACATTAATTCAAGCTTTCTTAACACTAAAACTAATCTTTTCCCCCCAAGGTGAAATCCACCTAAGCATAGTCCATCACATACACTAACTCTACTCTCGCCATTACAACACCCGAACAACCCAATTATAAATCGTCACATCATGTCCCCACTAAGTACAACATATACAAGTCAATACAACACTATACTCACAAGCGTATGTCAAGCATATACCATATTATCAACTTATACGAACAACGAACAACTTCACAGTTTATATGCCGGAATGTGGCAACTGATCCAAGTTAGTTATGCCGGAACGTGGCAACCAATCTGATAATTATGTCGGAATGTGGCAACCGATCCAATAGTTATGTCGGAACATGGCAACCGATCCCTGTTAGTTATGCCAGAACGTGACAACGGATCCCACTCACACACCACAATTATCATCCATCTATCTCATTTACAACAAGTGTGATCAACATTGCAACATTCATACATATACAACTATCATAATGAAGCAAGAACAAGCATACATCACACAATCATAGAATCACAACCATGACCTACGAATTACTCCTCGATCTCTATCATATATATATATAATAAATCGATCGTACTCAACCTTAGTTCATCATTTAGGTTTTCTTGTTGGGGTTTAATCCCAATTCGTCATAAATCCTTTATCCAATCACCTCTATTTATCGGATGTAGCATGCATTCATAATCTAGTTCCACTCCTGATTTCATTTTCTTATTCTTGACCCAATTCTATCCATGATAGCAAATTCTAGGGTTCCTAACAATTCACCAATTTCTCCTCAAAATGCAAAAGCCCACATACTTTGAATTCTAGGGATTATTCATGGAAATTACTCGGTGCAGGAAGATCTACACACAACCCTACCATTGATTTACATATATCACGTAGTAAGCACAAATTTATAACTGCTCGATTGTAAAAACCTAGCCTACCTGGGCGCCAAGCAGTTGTACGGAGTTTTTACTTTGTTTTCAATTTTTTGGGCTTCACGACGGGGGATTTGTCCAATAATCCACAAGATTTCCCCATCCTCACGCTATAAATCTCCTTCTCCTCCCTTCTCAAGCTTAGAGCAGCTTTTTTGAGGTTTTTAGGTTGTTTTACGACTTATTTTTGTATTTTAGAAAGATGGAGAAAATAGGATTTCTCGTAATTTACCTTCTGCCTCGCCTATCCCGCTATGGCGCCAACTTATCCCGCCATGGCGCCTCCGCCCTGGCGGCGTTTGGCCCGCTCTAGTGACACAGTGGCCCAGATTTCCCCAAATTTTTTGTTCCTCCTAAATAACAACGGCTCGAGTCGTTACAAAGTTTTAACTAACAAAACTAAATTATTGTCTGAAAACATGGAAAATCAACATTGGTATATTCAAATTATACCATTATCATCTCCGCGACATCTCCCTGCTTCGTCGTTGCCACGGTTTGCAGCATTACTAGCTCTGTCGTTGTCGCCAACTAGACCTCCCACAATTTGTTGAACCTTGAGATGCGAACACCAATTTAGGTTTTTCATTTTCGCCTGTATTTTTCCTTTGGTGTGAATAATATTCTTATTTGGTCCTTTGTTCCCAGTTTTCCCTCCAAAATTGAAGATGCCATTTTTCTTTTCGGGGAGAAATCTTCTATTGACATTCCAACATCTTTCCATTTTAAAATTATTAATGTTGTAAGAATACATAAAATATATTTAGAAAAATAACAACCAAAAAGATATAGTGCAACAACAAAATTAGTTGCCAAATAGCTTATAACTAACAAGTATTTTTTTGATAATTTGTTGTTAATCCGTTATAAAATAAGATTATATAATGATAACTCTTTTTATTCTAATGATGAGATTTATCAATTTCTAATTCCAATATTTTCTATAGTGTTTTTTTTTTGTAAAATAAAAACCGTTGTCTAATAGCTAGCGTAACATTAACTTACATTGTTATTTTTGTGTTTGACATCCCTATTTATGAGGTTGTTCATTACTTCACAAACAAACCTTTTGACCTCCCTCTTGCCATAGTTATTATTTTTCTGTTTATTTGTTACAGACTTCCTTTTCAAGATGGAACATTCAACCTTTATTTCATGGAGTACTTTTTAATAACCCCAACATTTGGATTAATAAGAAAATTATAATAAGAATGATGTAAATGTCTCTGCTTCTTAACATGACAATAAACGTTAGTGACATATAGTTAGGAGGTCTTCATGGAAATCTCTTCTTGCAGAAATTAAAGGTAAGACTAGGTAAATACTTCTTGTACATTTATATATATATATATGTGTGTGTGTGTGTATGTGCACAAGAAACTTAGTCAAACAAGATATAGTAGACCAACTAAATGCAAATAATGTTAGAGCTTACCTCTTTTACTTCGGTGGTTTCTTTATAAACCCCTGAATACATATTTTCTTACCTCCACAATAGAATGATACTGTTTGTTCATATGATAGTAATACTGCAGTCCAACAAGATTTTTGGTAAGAACTCGCTATATATATGATTTTATAAAGTACAAGTTTAATTGCACACATTACAAAGTAGTTATATTACTTACTCTCATTTTCTTGATATATCATTGGTTAGAGATTCATTGGTCCTTAATTAGGATAAAAACTAGTTATATATAAAAATTTAAACAACTAAATAAAATTATACAATATGAAATCCAAATAAGTTTGAATGTGATAGTATTGTTGTAGTTTGGTAGTCCAGGTTGAAATAAGAAAATAAAGTTTACTTACTGCCTAACACACGCACAAAAAAAATGTTGTGATTCCTTTTTTTTCCAAGAAAAAAGAAAGGATAAAACAAGCGATAATATAATTAAGTGGAGGATTCACGATACTGGTAGTGATCAATAAATCCTGATTCGGAAGCATGCTATAAACAAAAGAAAATGCAATACATGAAGAGGTAGAACTAGGTGGGGGTTCGTGGGTTTGGACGAACTCGGTAGCTTTTTTGTATATCCTCTATTTGTACTAGAAAATTAATTATATATATATGTATAATAATTTTCGAACCCCTAGCAAAATTGATTGACAGTTCTAGAGAAAATTTAGAACCCCCAAATTCTTAATCATGGCTCCAAAAATATATACATCATAAGAAAATTGTATTTACCATGTCAAATACTCCGTTTTCACGTTGTCTCTTTTCAGATAGCCATCCATGTAGCATAGCCTTTTATTTACGGTTAAGACCATCACTAATTGGTTCTTGTGCAGGATTTGTACTAACCTCTTGTGATTTATAAATGGCGTAAGAGTTAGCTTCACCTTTAGAAGGTTCAATTCATAAGCTAACATTACTAAAGACTGATCTTTTTTTCTTCTCATCAATCATTTTTTCGGATACTCTCAAAGTAAAGAAAACTCAAGAATAATAGTTGAGAAGTAATGTGATTGAGGCTTGAAATATCGAGGACTATATATAGATAATAAAATTGAGAAGATGGAGAATAATTTTGAAGATAGATAAATATGAAATTAATAAGATATGGTTGCTTTTAGAAAAAAAATTATGATATTTGGATATTTGGTCAATACTTATTTATTATTTGTAGAAGGTGACTCTTTTAGAAAACATATCACGATATTTGGATATTTGGTCAATACTTATTTATTATTTGTAGAAGGTGGCTCTTTTAGGAAAACAATCACGAATTTTGGACATTTGGTCAATACTTATTTATTTTTTGTTGAAGGTGGAATTTCTACTTATCCTGATTTGACTAAGCTTATGTGACATTTAATTTATTGAGTCAGATAAAATGTGTGGTTACACATATTTAAAAGCGAATGAATACAAAAGTTTGAACTGAAAAATATTTTAAAAAATTTAGTAGTGAGGGTTTGGGGGGGGGGGGGGGAGAGAGATTATAGAAAAATTTAAAAAGAACTAAAAAAT
>JAJOOD010013110.1:0-19844 GCA_029582525.1 Solanum tacnaense | reverse complement strand
AGTACCTTTGAAAGTACGGTGTTAACAGTGACCGGAAAACATGTTAAAATAATCTAGTTTATAGTAATCTAATATAGATCATTTGTTATGCATATGGTATAAGGGAATTATGATCAAATAATCATGAATATTTCCTTCCATGATGAAATGATATTAGCATATAAAACACTAATCTTATATATATTAAAGGACATAGACATCATAGAACTAAAACGAATAATATGGGAAAATATATTCGAAGAAGAGGAGGAAGAATTAACAAATCAACTATGGTATGAAATAGATGAAATCCAGAATTTAACTTAAGTGATTTAGAAATTCAATATTCAGATTAATGATAAATCAAGAATACTTAGAATATTGGCAACAAACTATAACATATATTACTTTGTTAAGTAATCTAATAAAAGAAAATATAGATGCATTCCAACAAACCCACGACATACAAAACATAGAATACATATTGGAAAATGTAAAAGAAATTATAATGTTAATACCTTTAGAAAAAATGTATTATGAAAGAATTTACCTATAAGAAGCGGACCCCCCCAAAATTGGTATCAGAGCCAAGTAGTTAAAATTAATATAAATGGATAATAAAGAGAATCATAAATATAAATTAATTAGAACAGTAATAACAAAACGACAAGAATTAAAATGACATGAATTCTTGTTTCTTTATTATTTGTACGTCTTTTTCAGTCATCGATATTCTCTCTTATTTCAATTTCAGATATTTCATTTTCAAGTGACTCAAATTCATATATATTATCATCACCGCCGCCAAGTTTTCTAAATTTTTAGCTTGAAAAAAAGTTATGCCCATTTTAGTGCAGCCTCCCTATATAAGGCATTCCATCCATTTTAGAATGAGTATTTTGGTCTTTTCCTTTTCCCTATTGGCCTAGCACGTGTTCCTCACCCAATTAAGGGTTTGATTAGATTCCAAATCACTTTTCACATTCCTAAAAACTTAGAGAAATTAGACCGAGGTTTCAAGGGGAGAACAACTATGTTTTCAAGCTTTCCTTCAAGATTTTGTTGATTTTTTCCCAGAACATTTTTCTTTCCAACTATGTAAGCCTTCTCACAGTTCTGAAGTTGTTCTTCCTCACGTCCTATATCTAAATTTAATCAAGAAATTGTTAATTCTAAGGATCCATTCACGATTCTTGATATTGTATTGTGTTCTTTAACAATCGAAGTTGATTTTCTTTGTTTTCTTTAGAATTCTTGGAATGTTGATATTGCTTGAGTCTCATGAACCCTATGGATTTGTAAAGGTATGTTCTAAAAGTAATCGTATCAAAGTTATCATGTACTAGCTTTAGGTTTGAGAATTAGAAAGGTTTTAGGTGAAATTTCTCAAATCCTAACAAGTTTCAAGCTTGAATTTCACTAAATAAATTCGTCAAAAATTGATTGAGAAGGGCTAGGGCTGTCACGACCCAGGGGTACCCCCTAGATGCAACAAGGCACATAGAACCCCAAAAGTCTCCATGTAAGCCACTTAGCATATCATAACATAAGAATAGAACAATAAAGAGTAAAAACGCATTTCTAGTCAAAAACATTTCATAAAGGAAAGCGGAAGTCTGGACTTGTCTCAATATAGCCATCTATTACAATATTCAAAATGAGAAAGGGACACAACCGATACAACATAATCCAAAAAGAAAATAAAAGAAATGAACTACAATGAGATAACATTTGTCCTCGAATCATGAAGACTCACCAACAAGCTAGGAGAATAAGCAAATCCAAGCTTTAGTCACAACGATGATAAACTTGAGAACCGGATCCTACACTTGGGGGAAAATGTAGGAAATGTAGGGGTTAGTACAAAAATACAGTAAGTATGATAGTCATGCAGAAATTTTTTGAAAACATGCTAAAAAGTACATTTCATTTGAATGCATGAAATTTACTAAGTTAAAACATCATTTTGAAGATAGTGGAAAAGCATAAGTCATAAGCATAGTCAATACATTGATTATGATATCATAAGAGGAACATATCATAAATACCCTCAAAGCATACTTCTGCAATGCATGAATAAGACCCCATAAATCTCACCCATGCGAAGTAAAGCTTCTTGGGTAACCACAGTTCATAATTCATATTCTTGTTCATATTGTTGTCATAGTGGGGATAATCCTTAACCGACATAGACCATGTGAGCTTAACATGGAATCCGATCTTACCCATACTAAAAAGGATTGCTCTACTTGACTAAAGTAGAACCATACTCTTAGCTTAGGCGGATCGACTAGCTAAATAACCTATGGGGGCACATAGTTTATGGAATAAGGAGTTTGCTACTAGAAACTTGGACTCCACTAAGGTAGAAGGTCTCCAACTGATGAGATACATACTTTGGGAACCCGGACTCAACTAGTGTAAAAGGTCCCATAGGGAAGCTGGACTCAACTAGCGTAAAAGGTTCCATCTCATCTACAATATCAACTCAGTGCTAGGCATTAATTCGCACGGAGTACATATTAACTTTTGACTTAAGTGCATATTCATGGAAAAATGTATTGACAGTCAGTACAACCTAATTCATAGTATAGCTCATTAGATCATGCGTGAAAATAACCTTTCACCATCCATGTCTATATATAGATTCAATAGTTGAGAAAGCCTTTCAACACTAGAATCATCATATTATGAGAAAACCTTTTATATCATATCATGTTCATACATAATTGTGTATATCAGCTTAACCTTTCAACAACACAACAACTAGATAATAATCATATTCACTTCACTCTCAAAGTATTCTTAAAGCATATACTAAACTTCATAAATCATGCATAATATCATAATTTGCCCTTTTCAAGGATCAAATCTAATATCAATTTAACACATCTAGAAATCACTACATTAGACATGAATATAAACATAAGTCAAGTAACCCAATTACTACAAGCATAATCTCATCATATCCTACTTTCATCAATTCACCCACTTCACAAGATCATAATTTGAGAATATGGGGAAATTCATGTGTTCTTGAGCATTTAAATAATTAAAACCATAATAAATCATCACTTCCATCATAATATAAAGTAATTCAATCAATAGAATAATTTTATAAAGGATAGCATGACTTTGGAGTCAAACCCTAGCTTTCAGAGATTTCTATCTTTGAAAGTAGGGTTTTGAAAGGGCTCCATGGATGAATTCTATCAATGGATGAAGATCTATCATACCATATCAATTAAATCCAATGAATTTGAGCAGAAAACCTTGCACTTTGAACCCTCGCTCCAACTCCCTTCTTCTTCATCCTTGAAGTTCTATAGAGAGAATATTTGAGAGGGAATTGGGCTCTTTTTGGTAATTTCAAAATAATGACTTGAATGACTTGATTTACTAATATAAAATCCTTATATATGTGATCTAATTTAGGGTAAAACGACACCACTTAATATTAATATAAATCGGAAAACCCCAAAGTGTCCCTAAACTAACTTCCAAAAAAAAGGTTTACAGGCCCATCCATGCCCCTCATTGACAGACTGTGGTTGGACCCATGAACCGTGCTAGTGAAGCATGGGTTGGGGTTCATAGACATGGTTTCAGGGTCCTGACTTACGGCCCCTTACCCACGGTCGTGGACTGACCGACGAGGCGTAGGTTCCTTCCGTGGGTCACTGTCCAAGCAGTTTCTTGGGGTCCTCCTAAAGGACCCATGGTTGGTCCTTGGGGGTCGTACCTTGACGTTCTAACCCGAAATCCTTTATTTCTAAGTATGGGGAGTTACATCCAAGACTCTAACCCACACGTTAAGCTGTAGTTTATCCTACTAATTTCCAGAGTGTTACAATATCTCCCCATTGGGAACATTCGTCCTCGAGTGATGATCTAGACACCTTACGGAAGTAAAGACTAAATACTAGCAACCCATCATGCATGAAACATCAAAATAATGCACAATTCAAATGAGGAAACATCAACTACATCTGAACATAAACAATGCATCACAATGAAGTAGGAACTACATCTAACGACCCATTATGCATGAAAACTCATCATTTCTCATATCTATAGGAGGAACTACCTTCTCAACTAAAAGCATGGTCAATGCAATGTCATGGATCCAATATGCAATTTACTCTAAAAAACATCCTAAAGCATGTTCAATAATTTATCTAATTCAGCATATAGGCAACTCTTACTCAATGCACAACAACATGAGGAAAATCAATCATAAAAATTCACTTTCTTAGTAAACATGAATTTCTCAAGAACATGCATAACATAAGGAAATCTTGGAAAAACACATATAACACACATGACTCCCAAAATAAGAAAACTTAAGAGGAACTACCTACCTCAAGCTTTTATAGGAGTAGAAGGAAAAAGATAAGGATATCGGGACTTCATGTCGACCTCGACCTCCCAAGTAGCACCCTTAACTAAGTGATTCCTCCATAAAACCTTCATGGAAGTTGTTTCCTTTCTCAATTTCTTGACTTGCCGGTCTAGGATCCCTACCAGAACCTCTTCATATGAAAAACTTTCGTCAACTCCCAACCCTTCTTGGGGAATAATGGATGCCGGATCTGCAATATATTTCTTAAGCATAGAAATATGAAATACCAGATGAACCAAAGACAAATTATTTGTCAAATACAACTCATAGGCAACATTCGCAATGCATTTCAAAATTTGGTATGGGCCTACATACTGGGGACTAAGTTTCCCTTTCTTGCCAAATCTCATCAAACCCTTCATGGGTGAGATTTTCAAATAGACCCAATCATTAACCTCAAATACTAGATCCCTTCTTCTCACATCAGCATAAGAATTTTGTCTACTTTGAGCCGTTCTAAACCTCTCTCTAATAAGCTGAACTTTCTCAATGGCTTCATAGACTAGCTCGGGACCTAGCAAAGCCACTTCACCCACCTTAAACCAACCAATGTTCCAGGCCCCAACCACACCCCTCATTGACGGACCTATCAAAGCTCATATCAAATCAACACATCTAGAATTCACGATATTAGACATGGATATTAACATAATTTAAGTAGCCCAATTAACGCGAGCATAATTTCATCATATCCTTCTTTCATCAATTCACCCATATCACAAGATCATAATTTGGGAATATAGGGATTTCAATCATAAATACAATAATAGATATTCAATTCAATAATAATATAAAGTAATTCAGTCATTTGAATCTTTTTTGAATGACACCCATGACTTTGGAGTCAAACCCTAGCTTTTGGGGATTTCTATCTTTGAAATTAGGGTTTTGAAGGGGCACCATGGATGAAGAGCAACCATACCTTAGCAATGAAACCCAATGATTTTTAGAACAAAACCTTGCTCTTTGAACCCTAGCTCCAACTTCCTTCTTCTTCTTCCTTTAAATTCTAGACAGAAAATATTTGAGAGGGAATTGGGTTCTTTTTGGTTATTTAGAACTAATGACTTGAATGACTTAATTTAGTGATAGAAAATCCTTATATAGGTGATCTAATTTAGGCTAAAACTACACTACTAAATATTAATTAAAACCAGAAAACCCTATAGTACCCTTAAACTAACTCCCTAAAAATATGTTTCAGGCCCCATCCACGCCCCTCACTGACTAACTGTGGGTGGACCCATGACCCGTGCTGCTGGTGAAGCGTGGGTTGGGCTTTAGAGACCTAGTTTCAGGGCCCTGACCTACGGCCACTCACCCATAGTCGTGGACTGGCCCACGAGGCATAGGTCCCCTCTGTGGGTCACTGTCCAAGCAGTTTATAGGGGTCCTACTCAAGGACCCATGATTGGTCCTTAGGGGTCATACCTTGACGTTCTAACAGAAAACTCTTTATTTCTAAGTATGAAGAGATACATCCAGGACTCTACCGCTCACGTTAAGTTATAGATTAGCATAATAATTTTTGGAGTGTTATAAGGGCAGCGTGCAAGCAGTGGACCAGGAAACCAGCCCTAATTCTTTGGGGTCTAGGGAGGTGCGCCAACAGTGCACCAAAACCCAGCCCTAGTACATGGTGTCTGGCGCGATGCGCCACTGGTACACCAGGTGTCGCTGGGCCAATTATTCCTTGCTTCTTCTGGTGCGTGTTCCCTTAAGATGTGATTATATTTCCCCTCTCTTTATTAACTACTAGAAACTCCATTTACCTCTAAACAAAATCCTTGTATATACAATTTGCATGTGCAACCCAAAATTTAGTAGGCTAAACTAGGGCTAAGTTAGAGGGCTAGTCTAATACCCCGTATCCGAAAAGGGGTAATGAAGCATTTTTTGGAAAATTGCAGGTGCTATCCACGGCCTAACCTACGAATTGTAGGTAAGTCCACGGTCTGTGGTCTTGTCCGTGGTTTTAGGCCATGAAAACACAGCTTCTGATGACAGCCACTGCTCACCAGAATGGGCCGTGGGTCAGACCATGGTCCGTCGACGGGGTCCGTGGATGGTCACCTGGCGGTTAGTTTTAGGGGCAGTTGGGTCTTTTCCAGTTTTAATTAAATCAAAGTGGTGTCATTTTTCCGAAGTCCTATAAAAGTATTTTTAACCCCCAAAATTCCCCATTCAAGACATTCCCTCAAATCCCAAAAGAAAACCCCAAACTCATCTGAAATATTCTCTCAATAGAAGTTGGAAGAAGATGAAAGAAATTGAAGCTAGGTAAAGTTCAAGTCTCCAATCTTAAAGCTTGTGATGGCTTCGTAATCTAGGTATTATGGCTTTTCATCCATGGGATCCTTCCTCCTATGGAACCCCTTTAGATTCCCCTAATTGGGAAGTCTAAATCCCCAATTCTAGTTAGGGTTTCTTCCAATATTGTGGGTTATGATGAATATTGGTCCAATTGAGTGGATTATGGTTGGTTATGATTTAATTGATATAATACATATTTTTAGGATGAAATTACATGTGCCCATGCCTATTCAATGATTCTAACCTACCATTTTATATAATTGGGTTGATGCCATGAAGGGAAACTTTGTGGGGTAGGTCTATAGTTATATGATTGATGAATTATGATAGAATTTCTTGAGATTGAAGCATAGATGATGACAATGGGATATAGTACTTTGAGAGTGAAGCCTAGACTATGAATTATTGATTGTTGATGATATAGTGTGGAAGGGATACTTCCCATAATGAATTGTTAAGTATAATTGTATGAATGTGAAAGGTTTAGTCAAATGAATGATTCTAGGTTGAAAGGATTGCTCACCTAAAATGAATCTAGACTAAAAGACTATGTAATTGATGAGGATAGAGGTGACTACCCTTGACCTCCATATGAAAAGGTTATGATGTGATTTCCCATACTCCTTAGAATTGAACAAGAGGTGATTCCCCACGTTCTTATTTTGTTGAATTGACATGGAGGACAGTACCTATGATCTTTATAAAATGATGTGGAGGCGAATACATGTGTCATATGATGTGATTGTGGATGCAAGTACCCATAATCTTAAAGAAAGTAAGGCAAGAGGAGAATAACCATTAGCCTTTGTAAGTAAGGCAAGAGGCAAATACCCATTAGCCATTATAAGCTAGGAAAGGAGGCGAATCCCATTTTCTTTAAAAGTATGTCTAAATAATATGACCTATGATATGATAATTGAATAGCTTGAATTGTTGTTAGAGATGCCTTCCATGTGGTAAGCTTGACTAGAGGCGGATGACCCAAGTCTTGACTAAGGATGAGTAAGGTTGCTTTAGAAGTATTCCTTTCTTATTATGATGATGATTTATGTGCATTGATTATGCTTATGGTTTATGTTGACTAACCATTATATTATGTTGTTTACGCTAGCTATCATATTTAGTACTTGATTGTACTAACGCATACTCTTACCTACATTCTTATCATTCCCGTGGATAGGATCATAGTAGATGAAGGGTTGAAAATTTGGTGATTCCTCATAGCATTTGAGGATTTGACAACGATTCTCCTTAATGTCTTTCATTTTATGATTGGACTATTGTATGGGCAGTGTCCCAAGATTTACTCATGATGTTTAGATGGTTTGAGACAATTGTGTTAGACTTCCGCTTCGTTTATTAAGACTTTGATTGTATTGAAATGTTTTAAATTTCCTCTCATTTCAATTACTTTATGTTATGATATGCTAAGTGGCTTGTATAAAGCCTCTCGGGGTCTTGTAAGCCTTGTTACATATATGGGGTACCTCTAGGTCGTGACAAGCATTGTAATCACAGCAAAGGTTTAGAATGATTATAGGATGTGGTAACGACATGGATAACATGGATCACGTAAATTCTTTAGAGGAGCTCGACGGACACAATGTAACAACATACAATATGAGGAAGGTCCATCTAAGTGAAGTGGAAGAAGAAAGAGTCTATTTGTGCAAATGGTCATCTCATAATTTAAAGAATTCACAAAAGAAGACAACAAAACAAGGACATTATCTCATTAAGGGTAAAATTATAAAGAAAGTGTCTTTTTTTTTTATTAGTATAAATAGTAGTTCCTTTTATTTTAAAAGACTTCAACTATATGGATTTTGATGTTAAATAAACAAACACTTTGAAGAGTGTAGTTTAAGGGTGGAATCCCTTTAAGTTTGTCTAGCTTAGTGTATCTTAATCTAGATTAGTGATGGGTGCATTCCCATTGTTGATTAAGGACTTCTTAACCTTCAGTTCACTTGAGATTGCTCATTTGTGGATTTCTATATGAGTTGTTTCTTTTCTATTTCAAGTTTATATTCTTCCTTTGTTGATTGCTTATTCAATTAGCCTTTCTTTCTTCCCTTCTCATATCTCATTTCTAATCTATCTTACTTTTGTGTTGTTTAATTCCACATTTGATTTCACTTGGTTTCATCCCCACTTCCATCTTTATCAATGGGTATTTTCCGGTTTTAACTAAATCAATGTGGTGTCCTTTTTTCTAAGTCTAAAACACACATATAAGTAATTTTAAGTCCCAAAATCCCCTATCAAATTCATTCTCTCAATTCCCAAAAGAATTCCCAAAACTCCTCTCAAATATTCTCTCTCTAGAAGTTGGAAGAAGAAGGAAGAACTTTAAGCTAGGGCCAAGTCAAGTCTCCAATCTTCAAGCTTGTGTGGGATTTGTAATCAAGCTATGATGACTTTTCATCCATGGGATCCTTCCTCCCATTAAGCCCCTTTATATTCCCCAATTGTGAAGATGAAATCCCCAATTCTAGTTAGGGTTTCTTCCAATAGTTTGGGTAGTGATGAATGTTGATCCAATTGAGTGGATAATGATTTTTTATGATTGAATTGATAGTGAATCATGTTTTTAGGAAGAAATTACATGTACCCATGTGTATTACATGATTCTAACCTAGAATTGATATATTTGGGTTTATGCCATGCAGGGAAACTTTGTGGGTTTAGATATACCCTCATAGGATTGATGAATTATGACTAGAACTTCTTGAGAATAAAGCATAGATTATGATCATTAGATGTAGGGATTTGAGATTAAAGTTTTAGATAGGAATTGTTTGGAATTGATTGTATTGTTGTGGAAGGGATACTTATCACATGAATTAACTAAGTATGAACGAATGAACTGAAAGGCTTTCTCACATGAATGATTCAAGGTTGAAAGGATTGGTCACCTAAAATGAATCTACATTAAAAAAAATATGTAATTGATGAGGCTAGAGGCGACTACACATGACTTCCTTATGAAATGATATGAGGTGATTTTCCATACTCCTTAGAATTGAAATAAGAGGTGAGGCCCCACATTCTTATTATGATGAATTGACATGAAGGCGAGTACCCATACTCCTTATGAAATTATGTGGAGGCGAGTACCCGTGTCATATCATGTGATTGTGGAGGTGAGTACCCATGTCATATCATGTGATTGTGGAGGCGAGGACCCGTAATCCTAAAGTAATTAAGACAAGAGGTGAATACTCATTAGCCTTTGTAAGTAAGGCGAGAGGCGGATACCCATTAGCCTTTATAAGCTAGGCAAGCATCGAATCCCCGTGTCCTTAAAAGTAAGTATGAATAATGAGAACTATGATGTGAAGAATGAAATAGCTTGGATTGTTTCTTGATATGCCTTCCATGAGGTAAGCTTGACTAGAGGCAAATGACACAAGTCTTGAATAAGGATAAGTAAGGTTGCTTGAGAAGTATTCCTTTCTTATTATGATGATGATCTATATGCATTTATTATGCTTATGTTTTATATTGACTAACCATTATGGTTATGTTGTTTATGCTATCTATCATATTTAGTACATGTTTGTACTAACGCATACTTTGCCATCATTCTTATCAAATGTAGGGTCCGGCGATATTGATTCTCACACTCATGGCCAGGTTCGTAGTTGATTAAGGAAGTGAAGATTTGGTGAATCCTCATAGTTCAAGTATTTGACCACCATTGTACTTTATGTCTTTCTTTGAAGTTGTGGACTATTTTATGGGCTGTGTCCCAAGACTTACTCATTATGATTAGATAGTTTGACACAGTTGTATTAGACTTCCGCTTCGATTTATAAAGACTTCAATTGTATTGAACTATTTTAAATTTTTGTACCTTTTCATGTTATGATATGCTAAGTGGCTTGTATAAGGCCTCTCGGGGTCTTATACGCCTTGTAACATCTAGAGGGTACCCCTGGGTCGTGACATATTTCGTTGCCGAAGGTTGATGAACTAAAGCACCTTGGCCTCTCTCAACTCTAGAGGGAAAAATCTATCAAGAACAACACTTTTGAACCTATCCCACTCTATGGGACCCGCTCTCTCCGGCCTTGCCTCTTTCTACTAATTGAACCAAATCTGAGCAACCCCTTTCAGTTGATAAGCAGCTAATTCCGCCTTCTTAACCACAATCACTCCAATAATAGCAAGTATCTTATAGACCTCATCAATAAACTCTTGAGGATCTTCCTCAAATTTGGAACCATAAAATTCTGGAAGGTTCATCCATGTAAAGTTCCTCACTCTTGTCGCCATCGTACCACATTTGGGTTCACGAGGGCTACCACCTATCTTTTGGCTTGGGCCGTCACGGCTTGAACGAACACTTAGAAAGCCAACCTAAACTCCGCATTTTTACATTCTCAGCCAATGGATCAATGGGATCTTGAGGAGGAGCTTGGGGAGGAACTTCTTGCCCCACATTGTCTCCTTCAGTCCTTCTACCATTAGTCCTTCTGGTAGTCATAACTTGAAAACCATCGGGTAAGGATTAGGAGAAAGACTTTATAGAGTTAAACTCCATAGCATGACTTAGAGAAATGAAGAAGTGAAGTTTGCTAAACATCTATACCCTCTCATTCATAAATGGGGCGTGCTTCACACTTATGATTAAGACTCTACTTGACGTGGCTTGAGACATCCTGATAATGTAATAGATAGCATGGATCACATAAAAGATTTAGAGGAGCTCGATAGAAATAATGTAATGACATATAATGTGTGGAAGGTCCATCAAAGAGAAGAGAAAGAAAAAAGAGGTCATTTGTGCAAATGGTCATCTCATAATTTCAAGAATTCACAAAATAAGACAACCAAACAAAGCCCTTATCTCATAAGGATTAAATTGCAAAGAAAGTGTCTTCTTTATATTATTAGTATAAATAATAGTCTCTTTTATTTTGGAAGACTTAGACTATATGGATTTTAAATGTTAAATAAACAAACTCTTTGAAGACTATAGTTTAAGGGTGGAATCCCTTTAGGTTAGTCTAGCTTAGTGTAGCTTAATCTAGATTAGTGATGGGTGGATTCCTATTGTTGATTTAGGATTTCTTAACCATGAGTTCACTTGAGATTGCTCATTCGTGGATTTCAATTTGGTTTGTTTCTTTTCGAATTCAAGTTTTTCTTCTTCCTTGGTTGTTTGTCTATTCAATTAGCCTTTCTTTCTTTCCTTCTCATCTCTTATTTCTAATCTATCTTAATTTTGTGTTGTTTAATTTATGATAGTTTTCATCCATGGATCCCTTTCCTCCATGAGTTCCTAAGTTCTGAAGTACACAAAGTTAGAAATCCCCAATTTAGTCAGGGTTTTCTTCCATGTCATGGATTTCTTTAAATGTTAATTTCTTTAATTGATTTATGAACTTTTATCCATGTATTGATATAATCTCATGATTTTAAGATGAATCCCCATGAACCCATGCCTAACCCATGTTTTCTAGATATTGGTGATTGAAATTGGGTTTTGACTATTGAAGATGAATTATGGAATTATACATGTTATTATGGAATTTATGAGATATGATATAGATTACTTTGAGAGTAAACGCATATATGTTGTTATTGTAGTTAATTATAGTGAAAGGGTTGCTCACACAACTACCTCATGCATAAATGTGAAAGGTTTTCTCACATAAAGGGATTCAATGGTTGAAAGTTCTTAGCACCTGAAATGAATAAGAGTTAAGGAGTTATTCTAATGAAACCTAGCTTGGATTGGTTACTTAATTGTACCTTTCCATGGATGACATATGACTTTGCTTGTGTAACGACCCTCAAAATAAAGTAGGATAAAGTAGAGCCTCACATGGGTTTTATGCATTAATAACTTGTTAAAATAATGAATAACATCCTTTTAAGTCAGTTTTAAAGAGTTTGGAAGTCAAACATCAAGGGACGACCAAGGCGTTTGGAAACTAGTCTTTTACGTGTTGGTGTGTTCTAGTATGTTGTTCATGTTTTTATGTGTTGTTTGGAGTCTAAAATCAGTGGAGGTGACCCTAGTGTCTTAATAAATGTTTTTAGGGACAAAACGTTTGGATACGACACCCCGGAGGCCACCCTAAGGGTCCCCGAGGAGGACCTCAACCTTGGCCAAGCAAGCTGCCAAGGCAGCTTGAAGTTGTGTATGGAGGGAGTGGCTCCGCGTCGCGGACCTGATCCACCAAGGGCCAAAAAGTTTGGTCCGCATCGCGGACAAATCTCGGACTCTACTGTCTCATAATTTAATTTCCAGAATCTTGTGGGAACACCTCCGCGTCGCGAACTTGTTTCCCAATGAAATCTGCGTAAATAAAACTCAAGTTTGACTTGTTTAAAAGGTCCAACTAAGTGAGGGGTAGTTTGGGTACTTTGCGAAAATAATATAAACGGTTATTCTACCTATTTTAGGGTATTTTAAGTTGGTTAAAACCCTATAATTAGACCCCATTCTTCAAATTGACCCTTCCTACTCAAAATTGATTCTCTCAAAAACTCCATTGAAGACCTTGATGAAGATCAAGCTAGAAGATGGGTTTTCAACTTATTTCTTCTTCAATTTCATGGGTCTTCAATAATTAAGGTATGGTAACTCTTTATCCTTGAATAACCTCTCATTCAAGGAGTTCTATCAAAGATTTTCAAAAGTGATTCAAAGACCAAAAATCCCAATTTTCAATCTAAACATGGGTTCCTTGTAAAATGATTTTATAAATCATTCTATTGCTGAATTCATGTGGAATTAAGGTTTTTAAGACAATTTTCAAAGGAATCCTTGAAGAACCCATGATCCCCAAATTCTCAAAATTGGCCTATAATGTGCGTCTTTGTGAATATGATCTTTATTGGTGAAATTATGTTTAGATTAGATTGTATTGATGTTTCGTATGATTATCTATACCTATTCATGTAGAATTGTTGGTATATTGATGAGTTGAGGATTATGGTCTTATGGGAAAAAATTATGGGTTGATCCCTTTGTTTATAGAATTATACTTAGATTGTGTTTAAGATGTTGAATTACATTGTTGATTCCTATTGCTACCTATATCAATTGAATATGAATTGTTGAGGATTGATCCATGGTGATCATGGCTTGGAAAATTGGTAAGTTGACCTAACTTCTAGTCTATAGTATGAGAATTGATGTTGTGTGCCTTCATCCACTTATGGTGGAGGTGTTCACTTCTTGTCTATCTATGCATGTTGAGATCATGGACTTGAAGGCAATAGATGTGAAGTGAATTGATGATTATGATGCATATGTTTATGAAGTTATGCTATGAAGGTTATCTATGAAATCCTCAATGCTAGCATGATGTTTAAAGTGTGTTGATGATGAGTAGTATAATGTGAATGATAATGTTAGGGATAAGGTGTGGTCTACATGATTGATTATGTTAGGTACTATTATGGAATGACCCTTACCTATATGACCCCTATATGAATGTATGATCATATACATGTTAGGAGTACCTATTCAATGTTGAATGTGTCCTTGTCTCCTATAATGAAGTGTGGGTGTGTGTTCTAGAATCCCTAAGGGCTTTATATGTGAATTGCTCATGAATTAGGGACATTGTGAATGTGTTGTGATCCCTTGAAGGGAAGTGCACTCAATGTCAATGTTGTTGCTATTATGTCACTATGAGGACCAATATGCGCGCACACACTCTACATGTATAGCTATGTATATGATGTGTTATGGTGTCTATCGAAAGGTTAACTCTTAGATTTACCTATAAATCTTATTATGCATGCAAAGTGTATGATTAGCAAGGTATGAATATGTGTTGTATAAGGCGTTAATGTGAAAGGCTTTCTCACATATGTAGACACACACATGAATGAATGAATAAGGTTTATGATAATCTAGTGAAAGTGAGTCTCTTGAAAGGTTTCCTCAATTGTACTCTAAACTAGACTATGCTATGAATATGGTATGATTATGTGAAATGTCATTCTTACATAATGTAGGTTCTATGATGAAAGGTCATTCTCACCTTAGAAACCTTTGAGCTATATGATATTAGAGATTAAGTCCCTAAAGCCTACTTTATGAACTAATGTTAAATAAAGGCTTAAAGATGTTTAAAAATGGAGTTGGAGCTTAGCACTGAGTGAACATGAAAAATGAGAGTGGGGGCTTCACGTTTAGCAAGTCCGGGTTCCCAACATAGATATTGTCTCATGAGATGGAAACCTCCACGCTTAGTAAGTCAAGGTTTTCTAGTAGCAATCTCCTTGTTCCATAACTACGTGCCCCCGTAGGTATTAGCTTAGTGGATCCACTATATAGCTATTATGTATGTAGGTCCTACTTTGGCAAGTAGTACCCTCTCTTTTCGATGTGGGAGTAGAACACCGGATTCCATGTAGCTCAAATGGTCTATGTCGGTTATGGCAATGTGTCCCGAAAGTTAAGAAATGAAGTAAGATAAGAATACGAACTCTAGTCATGATTTCTTGAAGAGTTACTTAGTGTAGGTAGGACTATGGACCCTACTTATGCATTGCACAAGTGTACTCTAAGGGAGGTTATGATTAGGCTCTTTATGTAATGAAGACTATGGTCTATTTATGTTAATATGAAAGCATGTTAAGGTTGACATTACTTATGTCAAGACATGAAGTATGTTTATGCATGTGAATTACACTTATGACTTCTTAATGGGTTTGCTTAGTATATGTGGGGTTATGGGGCTCCATGTGTAAATTGCACAAGTGAGCTTCTAAAGGGCTTGTGAGGGTGGTTTACCTATGAAATGAACTAAATGGGTTATGACGAATGATGTAGTAAAGGAATGAGTCCCTATATAATGTTATGAAATATGTTGGTCTTATGTCTAATGTTAAATGAAGATATTATGACTTGTTGAATATGATGTGCCTAGTCTATGGTGGCTTCCTTGCAACACTTGGTGGGAGTAGTATTATGGGATGTTATTTGCACATTGCACTAGTGTGACTTGGGGGTTGTCTTAGGTGATGGTTCTTATGTGAAGACTATGTCTTATGTTGTGCTTATGACTCTATGAGTATATGTGGTTGGATTGATAAAGGCTTTATGTAAGTTCACCTTTGGTAACCTTAAGGCGATACATTGCACCAAGTATTCCCTAAGAGTTGTTTGAGGAAAGAAGTTAAGATAAAGAGGAAGGTAATGTATTGTATGCATTGAATGTGCCTAAAATGTTATAAGTGGCTCTATGTGCTATTATGAATGGTTTCCATGTGTATGATGGTGTATATTGTTTATATTGTGCCTAATGTGCTAAATGTTCTTGAAGTTTCTCTAAAAAGGCATGTTTTGCATGGTTATCATACTTAGTGAATTCTTGTACTAACACCATTCTTCTTCATCTTTTACACCAAGTGTAGGTGGTGGATAAAGGGACTTTCCTAGAAGTATTGAGCTTGGCTTACTATTCCCAAGTTCGGGTGTGTCCTTAAAGATTCAAGGACCTTTATGTTAAAGAGTTTCCTTAAGTTCTATGTACTAGATAGTAGTTTCTTTTGTATTGTAAGGGTTGTGTCCCTCTTGTGTTGTAGTCATGTTTTAAGATGGCTACCTTGAGGCGTAGTACTCCAATTTTTGTATTAAAGGTTTAATGAGGTGACTTTTATGTCTTGTGTTATATTATGGAAAAGTTTTAAATTTTTTGCTATTATTCTATGATCAATGTTATGACGAATGCTAGGGGCTTGTATAAGACCTCCGAGAGGTCGAATACACCGGTAACGACTAGGGGGTGCTCTCGGGTCATTATAAACTTGGTATTAGAGCATAAGGTTATGAAAATGGTCTTAGGATTCAACGTCTCATGAGTCATGCCTTGTAGAGTCTTGTTTATCGGTGTGAGTCGCGACACATCTATGAGCGAGAGGCTTTAGGACGATAGAAGTTTCACTTTCTTCATTACTCTTGTGTCGTGCCGTAGAGCTTAACTCCCTATGATCTCTCTCTCTTATTTTCCCTTGTCCGCTGGTCTTCTAGATGTGATTACTTGGAAGGGGCGATGTTGCAAGGATCGAGAGAAGAAAAGGTCAGTTTTAACGCTTATTATGATGTGGTGACTATATGAGTATATATATGAAGGTAGATTTGGAAATCGTTTTGTGATGCCAATCATGGCTATGTGTGACCTATGAGGTTGGGAGCATTACATTGAAAATGTTGTATGGTGGTGTACTTCTCGTATGGTAAGAGTCGTTATGGTCAGAATGAAATCCTTTTTAGCATGATTAGTTGCTTTATGGTGATGGGTAATGATAGTAGAAAGTCATGGTGTAGATTTGAGGAGTTTTGAAAGAATGTGGTAACTAGTGTGAGTTGAAAGTTGCTTTTTTTCTTATGAGTGATGCTTCATGGTTTTCCTTGTGTGAATCAGAGTTCTTGTGTAGGCTTTCCCTAAGAGTGGAAAAAGGGGCTCTATTCCATGAGTTGGGATAGTGTTTTGCTCGAAGGTTAACTTGGAGAGTTGCATGTACCCCTTAGTTCATAGGAAGGACAAGAGAATAGATGCTGACCAACTCTAAAGAGGATAGTTGTCTTGTAAGGTTGATCTTAAATATGGTCATTCAAAGAGGGCGTTTAGATAATACCTAGGCATGGTTGAGCGGAAAGTTACACCAAAGGTGATGATAAAGGTATGATGTGATAAAGAGTTGATTAAGCTCACCCCAAGTGGGGGGATAATGTGCGTAGATGGTAAGGTTTTGAGTGCCCTTAATATTTCTACATTGATCTTCCTTGAGTTCTCCATGTTGAGAACCACTTTGGGTGATAGATATGAAGCGGAGTGGTATAGATACTCATTTTGTTTGGATTCTTGAAATCCTCACCTAAGGGAGTATGGTGAAGCCTTAGTGGAGAATGGTTCCTACCTTAGAGATGAAGGAGGTAATGATTAAAGGAGTTTGCATAACTTGATCCCAAGAGAGGGGCATTACGCTTAATTGGCAAGCGATAGTTCTCTTGGTTACTTTAATGTGCTCTTAAATGGGTTTACCCTAGGTGGGGCATGATGAGTGAGTAGTAAGGTTGTTGATATCCTTATCTTTTCCTTATATTCTTATTCAAGCTTGAGACCAAAGAGTTCCTAGTAGCTTGTTCATGTTTTGGAGTCTTGCATATGATTATGAGTTGCATGATCTCCATATGTAATGCATGTCTTAGAAGACACTATGTTATGCATGTTTTGAAGGAATCTTATTACAAAAAAAATGGAATCTTAGTAATAAAATTCATGTTTCTCATGTCAATAGGCATCTTTATATGGTGAATGCATTCATGACTTCATGAGGAAGAGAGTATGAGCATGCTTGGGTTAGAAGTTGAGAATTTCTCCTTAAAAGAATTGACCTTTGTGTAATACTTGCTTATGAGTTTTATGATGCCATGTGTGTATGTTGTGACTAGGAGAAGGTAGTCCCTCCTTGAACATAACTAAACATGGTAATGACAAGTATGTTCTTGATAGTATGATGATTAAATGATAAGACTAGTAGATGATCTATAATTCTCATGTTAGGATGCAACTAGTATGAATTGCTTAATTGCCTCATGAATGGAAATGTTGATCATATCTATGTGTGCACTTGAAAGCCATTGCATAATGGACCCTATGATGATATAAAAGGGGTAAATATCATGTCATGCTTAGGAGAAGGTAGTTCCTCCTATGAACATGAGAAAGGCCTATGTGGTTGATGCATTATGAGTCGGTGGATAAAGTTTCAACTTGCTGGGGAGTGCATGGCTAGAAGATGGGTTTTCAACTTATTTCTTCTTCAATTTAATGGGTCTTCAATAATTAAGGTATGGTAACTCTTGATCCTTGAATAACCTCTCATTCAAGGAGTTCTATCAAAGATTTTCAAAAGTTAGTCAAAGATCAAAATTCCCAATTTTCAATCTAAACATGGGTTCCTTGTCAAACAAATTTCTAAATCATTCTATTGATGCATTCATGTGGAATTAAGGTTTTTAAGACAATTTTCAAAGAAATCTTTGAAGAACCCATGATCCCCAAATTCTCAAAATTGTCCTACGATGTGGGTCTTTGTGATTATGATCTCTATTGGTGAAATTATGGTTAGATTAGATTATATTGATGTTTCGTATGATTATCTATACTTATTCATGTTGAATTGTTGGTATATTGTTGAGTTGAGGATTATGGTCTTATGGGCAAAATTTATGGGCACCCTTTGTTTATAGAATTATACTTAGATTGTGTTTATGATATTGAATTACATTGTTGATTCCTATTGCTACCTATGTCAATTTATTATGAATTGGTGAGGATTGATCCATGGTGATCATGGCTTGGAGAATTTGTAAGTTGACCTAACTTCTAGTCTATAGTATGAGAATTGATGTTGTGTGGCTTTATCCACTTATGGTGGAGATGTTCACTTCTTGTCTATCTATGCATGTTGAGATCATGGCCTTGAAGGCAATATATGTGAAGTGAATTGATGATTATGATGCACATGTTTATGAAGTTATGCGATGAAGGTTATGTATGAAATCCTCAATGCTAGCATGATGGTTAAAGTGTGTTGATGATGAGGAGTATAATGTGAATGACAATGTTAGGGATAAGGTGTGGTCTACATGATTGATTATGTTAGGTACTATTGTGGAATGACCCCTACCTATATGACCCCTATATGAATGTGTGATCATATACATGTTAGGAGTACCTATTCAATGTTGAATGTGTCCTTATCTCCTATGATGAAGTGTGGGTGTGTGGTCTAGAATCCCTAAGGGATTTATATGTGAATTGCTCGTGAATTGGGGACATTGTGAATGTGTTGTGATCCCTTGAAGAGAAGTGCACTCAATCTCAATGTTGTTGCTATTATGTCACTATGAGTACCAATATGCACACACACACTCTACATGTATATCTATGAATATGATGTGTTATGGTGTCTATCGAAAGGTTAACTCTTAGATTCACCCTTACATCTTATTATGCATGCAAAGTGTATGATTAGCAAGGTATGAATATGTGTTGTATAAGGCGTTAATGTGAAAGGCTTTCTCACATATGTAGACACACACATGAATGAATGAATAAGGTTTATGATAATCTAGTGAAAGTGAGTCTCTTGAAAGGTTTCCTCA
>JAJOOD010013109.1:0-21546 GCA_029582525.1 Solanum tacnaense | reverse complement strand
AAATTCTCCATCAATACAGAACTCAATAGGCGGCTCTTTGGCGAAGATGCAGAGAAGTGAACATATGAATGTTGTTGAAAATCAGTTAGATCACCAAAGATTAATTATCGTCAATTCATGAGGATTTTTATCTTCATTTTTTGATATTTTTTAGACTTTGATGTCTAGTTCCAGTAGAATCAAGCAGATCGTCATTCAAAATCTCCTACATCAAGATAGAGATGTTTTGGTGAGACTGCATAGAGTTGTAAAAAAAGAAGAAGACAAATTTGATAGCAAACTTCAAAAATCAATTCCCATCAATTCAGATGTTTTTTGATTTTTAATTTCAGATATGTCGTAGCCCTCTGAGTCTAGTTTTTTGGAAAATCAAACTAATCATGATTTCGACGTTTCTACAACAGGTTATGAATTTTCTACAGCAGGTGTGCTGTGCTGAAAAAAAGTGACAAAAATTGAGTTTGATATCCCTCAAGTTGAAAATCAACCATTGGAAGAGCATGTGTATTTATAGAAATCAAAAGTACATAAATTGTGTTCCTACAAATTATGGAAAAACCATATTTGAAACAAAATTATGATAAATTTTCCTAAAAACCAAATTATAGTAAGTTTCTATAGGAATGAAGTTATGGAAAATCCATTGGAATCAGGTTATGGAAAATTTCCATTGGAATCAAATATGGGAAGTTTTGAAAGACTCCATAAAAAATATATTTCAGGAATACTTCAAGCCTTGTCTTTAAAGGTTCGACAAGTTGGACACCACAACAAGCCTCGAAGCAGGGGGCATTTGTAAACAGTGAAATTTTATTGATAAATCCATAAATTCATGATATATTGACCACGTCAAATTAATTTAATAAAGTCGAACTAATATTTAAGTCAAAATATATGACCTAAATAAAGTCCAAATTACATGTGGGCCAGTCCATTAAGTTGACAAGACGAGCACAGTTCATTCTCTTCAAGCCCAAGGTTCTCTAAAATTACTTGAAGACTGAAATAACCCCAAAACCTTAGACCACAACTATATAAAGGGTTCAAATGAGGCAAAAAAAGGGCAGAAAAAGAAGAACACACACAGAAATACATAGAGAATCCTTGTTCTTTAGTGGTGATTTGCAAGTCTTCCGCATAAAAAGAAGTCTTCGCTCCAAGTGTTGAGCCACAAGTATTCCATCAAATCAAGAACATCTGTGAAGAGAAGAATCAGGAGATTGCATATCTTTTCTTAAAGATTTTACAAAGATTGTAACCTTCGCATAATTTCAAATACAAATACTGTTGTTTGCTTGCTATTTTCCTTTCCTGTTTGCTGTATTTCAGGTATGAAACTTTAGACGCATACAATAACTAATTAGGAAAAATATAACTATGTTTCCAATTTAATTTGTTAGCAAAGTCATAACTCATTGCAATATTTTTATGAACTTACCATCGCAAAAATGAAAGACACATAAAAGAATTAGGGGAGGTTATAATACAGGCACCTATACATTCTCTTCATATTATACATAATTATACTACATAGTTGATACTTTTCTCTACCATTTCTTACTTTAGAGAGAAAAATTGTCATTTATACTTTAAATATACATAATGCAAACTTGTTTATGTCATTTTAAATAAATTCTCTTGTACTAATTTGTTGCTCCTCATGCTTCATACTCATTTGAAATTCATGAATATGTACAAATCAATCCATTATCATCTGGAAAAAATTTCATCCTACATATATTCATGTATATGCATTCGATATTTATGTTTTCCAACTATGTCTTTGAATCATAAAAATCTGATAAGAAGGTTCAGAGCATCACCAATCGATAGACAACAAATGGCAAGAAGAAGCATGGTTATAGCGATAACAAGGTCAAAAACACCAATAATGGATAGGAAACAAACGAAAATAAAAAATGGAGTTGGAGATTCAATGTAACATCCGCCTTAAGAAAAGCTAAAAATAGAAAGAACTAATTTGGAAAGAGAAAAATCTGAAATTTTGCAAGTTATGCATAAGTTATGAGTTATAGATCAACTTCAAATGACCATAACTTTTAGTAAAGGATGAGTTAGGTGGCCCAGAAGATATCCAATGAAAGGTCTTTGAATCCTCTTTCCAACGCCACCAAGTTTGATAAACTTTGAGCTTGTATGAGGGAGATATTCCCATCTGAAGTTAGCATGTCTAGTTAAGGAAAGTTACCCAAAAATTTGAGGGGTATTTTGGTCTTTTCCTTACCCCATCAGCTTAACGAATTATGGTAATATTTAGGGGTCTAAATTGATTTAGTTAAGTTTTCACAATACTAATTACGCTTAGGGTTTTAGGAAAAAGTTCAAGAAGAGAAAAGAGGAAAAATGAGGAAAAGGTTCAAGGCGTTCGTCGAGATTTCTTGTGAATCGAGGATTGTTTCGCCAAGGATTTTAGCCCTAAGAGGTATATGAGTTCTCATAGTGTTGGGTTCATTCACCCACATGACAATCATGCTATTTTAATGAAATTTATTTCTCAAAGTTGAAGGATTTGAGTTCTTGATGAGTTTTCTTGAAATTCCTTTCGTAATCTTGATTGTCTGGATTTTGATGAGTTCTTGAGATAAAAGTTAGTGATTTGAGGGTTGTTTTGAGTAGATTATCATGTAATCTGTTGGGTATTCTAATCTAAGTGATTGGGGAAGAAACCATTGGATTCTAGGCGAATTAGGGTTAGAAATGAGAAAAAAAAATTGTCGGAAAAATCAGGACAGAGGTTGGCGCCCTCAGTGCGCCAGAAAAGTACTTCTATAGGGGCCCTGCCCCAGCCAGTGCACCCCAACAACTATTCTTTAGTTCAAGGGCTGGTGCCCTGCGCCACTCAGAGCGCCAGGGTCGCCTGCCCCAATACATTCTCCGTCACTTAGCCCGTCTGAGTTCTTTCAAAGGGTACGTTTACTCCCCTTTGATTAGAACTACTCTAAACTACTTATAAACATCTAGAAATTGTTCATAAGATGAATCATAACCTTGAATTCATAATTCAAATTCAAGGTAGAGCTAAGAGTAAAGTCTTGAAAGTTCTTTGAGTCATTTTAAGAAGTCTTTTTACAATCTTTTAAACTTGTTTTAAGACTTGAGCATTTGAGTTTGAGGATGAGTAGAATTGAGTTCATTTTCTTTAAAATGATATATGGGAACTAAGTATTCCGAATAGAATTTTTTTAAAATTTAAGAAAAGAGGAAACACTGATTTCCAAAAGAGTTCATGAGCAGTTTTGAGTAATATATCTTTTTAGTGAAACCTTTTGAGTAGTAATTTCAAAGTTGAGGATGAGGAAATATTTTCCTTAAAACATAATGAGCTAAATTATATTTTGGGAGTAGTATTGAACACCGACATCGGGGAGAATTCTAACAACTCACAGCTTCCATAAACCATGTAGCCAACGTGGGTTGAAAGGGTCATACTTTATAGATGATTCCTTATTTCTTTTTAAGCATATACTAGTGGATCCACTTAGTTGAGCAGTTCTATACCCCGACAAGGTATAGGATAGTTCTGGCAGCGTGCGCGAGACATTGTATCATCACATAGCTCATAGTGATGGTTGTCGGTTTGAAAATCTCCCAAATAGAGTTTATTTTGTATTGTTACTTACAAACTAATTTATACTGTATGTTTCAATACATTGAGTTGTTATCTACTATTTTAAATGCTTTACCTTATATCACATTCTTGTTATTGCTTTTATATTGAAATGAGTTGAGATTGAGTTGAGTTGAGACGTGGTAAGTTGTTTCTTCAGTTCCAGTTCAAGCTTCTGTCATGTTTTAGTTTCCCCTCGCATGATCATACATTCCATGTACTGACGCCAATTGACCTGCATCTTTTATGATGCACATACAGTTATCCGAGATCAGCAACCAGCGTTTTGTTGCTTTGTTGATTCAGTTGAGTTCCAGAGTTGTTTGGTGAGCCTCCTTGCTTCCAGAGGATCCCTTATTTATATTTAGTTATTTCAGTTTGTTAGGATTATCGGGGGTCTTATTCTGACTTCCCTCATAGTATGAGAGGCATCATAGATAGATAGACACTAGTGAATGAGTCTTTTCATTTTCAATTCTTTATGTTGAGACTTGAGTTTCCTCTTTGACTAGTTGAATGTTTTATTTCTAAAATATTCTAAGTATTTCTTTGAGACATTGAGTAAAATTGAACTTTTGAGTTCATCTTACGTATGAGTAAGTCTTCCGCAATGAGTTAAGTAAGGCCAAGGGTTCACTTGGGCCAACATTGGTTCTTGAGTGCCCGTTGCACCCAGGGTATAGGCTCGGGGTGTGACAAACTTTAAATCAGAGCATGGACTTCAAGAGTCATAAAGTGTCTATGAAGCTGTGTCTGTAGAGTCCTAGTTATCGATGTGAAGTGCGCCACATCTTTAATTAGGAGGCTGTGACATTTAGGAACTATCTCACTTCTTTCATACTCTTTTTGTGCAATAGAGTTTATCTCTATAAAGTTTCTTTCTAACTTATGCTTGCGCGTATCTTTAAGATCATGCCTCTATGAAGAGTTGTCCTAGGTTGTCCTACTAGGAGGAATGTCAATCTAAAATATCAAGGGGTTCCCAATGCACCAGAAGCGCCACCCCAAGGAGAGGTCACTAATGCTGAGTTTTGGGATGCTATACGGATGTTGAGTCAAGTGGTGTCCAATAAAGCTGGTCAGCAGAGAGGGGACCGATAAGATGTGGCTGATACATCAAGAATCCATGAGTTCTTAAGGATGAATCCTCCAGATTTCACCGGTTCAAGTGTCACTGAGGATCCGGAAAATTTTATGGAAGAGTTGCATAAGGTGTTTGAGGTTATGCATGTTGCTGAAGTTGAGCGAGTGGAACTAGTTGCATACCAACTGAAGGGTGTTGCTAGAGTATGGTACGATCAATGGAAAAAGAGTAGAGCTGAGGGTGCACCAATTGTGAGCTGGGTTGAGTTTGAAGGTGGCTTCATGGGGCGTCTCTTTCCCCATGATCTAAGAGAGGCAAAAGTAAGAGAGTTCATCACTCTTAAGTAGGAATCTATGAGTGTGCATGAGTATAGCCTTAAGTTCACTCAATTATCCCGCTATTCTCCGGATATGGTTGTTGATATGAGAAGCATGATGAGTTTGTTTGTCAAGTAAAGAGGGTAAGACAACTATTATGATAGGAAACATGGACATAGCAAGACTTATGATCCATGTGTTACAGGTGGAGAAAGATAAGCTGAGAGATAAAGAAGAGTTCCGAAACAAGAAAGCTAAGACAACTGGGAACGAGTCTGGACAACAGAAGAGTAATGCAAACCCATAGTCTTTCCAACAAAAGCAAAATGGACCTACTCCACCATCTTCTAGTGCACCTGCACCAAGGAATAGATGTGAGTTCAAGAATCAGAATTCACAGAATTTCAGAGCCAAACCTGCACAGTCTCAGGGTAGTATGGCATAAGGAGGTAATGTGACTCCTGCATGTGCTAAGTGTTGTAGGAACCACCCAGGAGTGTGTCACGATGGCTCCATTGGTTTCTTCAAGTGTGGTTAGAATTGTCACTGATATGTCCAAACTTAAACTTCAATTAAGTAGTATAAACCGTCAAAGTCAAGTTATAGAACTCAACGTGAGTTGAGGTCGATCCCATAGAGAATTTCTTTACATAAATAATTTCACTGTCGCATTTATCCAAATGATGTTAATATTTCATAAAGAAAGTACTGGCGAAATGTAAAATGGGTTTGATTGTAAAGTTTAGGTAACGAATATTGTTAAAATCATTAGATTAACACAATCAACTGAATATTAACTCCAACGTTGTGATGATTAAGAAATGAAACCAGGGTTGTGTTTCCTATGACGTTACATCTAGTGTTGATTCATGAATGAGTTTTACGCAATTCATTATTTCCAAATTGCAGGCGAGTTAGGTGTATCTAACACTTCTCAGTCTTATTAGATAACTTTCAACTCAAATCCTCTAGGTATTAGAGTGTGACTCGATTTTACCCTCGCATAGTCTAGTGTCAAAGTTCTTATATCTCGACCTCGAACTTTCACTCAAATTGAACAGTTTGACTCAACTTTTTCCTAACTATCAATTTTCTCTCGAACAATTGATAGATACATGCAAGTTCTAAAGCATGCACTCACTAGAAAGAATGAGTAACGAAAGTTGTGTTAAGTTCTGCAAATATGAATCACATTGTACTCATTTTATGAATCTAAACTCAGATTTTAGTCATAGTTCCCACAACCCTAGTTGTGGTGTTACACACTCATGTCTTCAAGTAAATGAGCAAAGATATGTAATATATGCATTAGAAGGAATCACATACGAAGATTTGCAAATTCAACGAACACTTGATATTCAGAAAACCAAAATCAAACTTCAAATCTTGATTCAATGTTAATCGATAAAAACCAAGGTAGAGAATATTTAGAAAGTAGTCGATCATTCTAGATATGATGAGATAGTTAAAAAATTAACCTAATTAATTCAAATAGTCTGTCTAAAAGAGTACTACTCGAAGTAGGACTGAAATGTTGGGTAGCTTCAGGGACTACCTGACAGTCTATGATGAGCTTCACGGTCTGTGAAGCCTATCGTGGACTGTACTTAGCCAACTAAAATGTGAATCTTCAAGTCCTTTTTGTGGAAATCCACCACGATCACCATCACAGACCGTTGTGGGGTCCAAGGCCCGTGAGGCCTTCTGTGGTCTTTACTTGGTCTGCCAAAATATAGCTCATCAATGCCTTCTCACTGGAAATCCACCACGATCACCATCACGCACCGTTGTGAGGACCACGGCCCGTGAGGCCTTTCGTGGTCTTTACTTGGTCCACCAAAGTATAACTCTTCAAGGCCTTCCCACTAGTTCGATTTCATGAGCCACAACACAAGTCGTTATGATCACTATGGCCTGTCTGGGCGTGCGTGATCTTTACTTGGCTTAAATCAACCTACACTCCACAAAGCCTGTTTACTGGAACATCTTCACGAGCTTCGGGACAGACCGTCAAAGAGACCATGGCCTATCTTGGGCTCCGTGGTTCTTTTTCCAGACTGAATTTTCTTCTTTTCCTTTTTATCTTCCATGTCCTCATATTTTACCTGTACAGAAATCACCAAGCACATCATATCCACATAAATACACACGATTCTAGCAATAATCCTTAGTTTTGAGCATCAAATGTACCAAGATCTCACTGCACATCAGTCACTTCATAAGAAAGTGCCCAAAGAACAGGTAAGGTAGTAGTAATGGGTGAAATAGACCCCAATCTTCTTTAGTGGCTCCACCAGACAAAGCTCCACCTAGAGGAGCTACTTCAGGGACATGTAGAGGAGCAAACCGTCTAAATGCTCTCACGAGTCACCAAGAACAAGAGAATTCGCCAGATGATGTCACTGTATGATCAAAGTCTTTTCTTTTGATGTATATTCATTTCTAGATCCAGGTGTCAGTCTATATTTTGTGACTCCTTATATAACTATGAGGTTTGATATTATTTCCGAAGAACTTCTTGAGCCCTTCAGTGTTTCTACACTTGTCGGTGAGTCTATTCTAGCTGAGAGATTATTGTGATTGTACCATTTATGTCAATCACAAGGAAACCATGGATGACCTAGTCTAGTTAGACTTGGTAGATTTTTGATGTAATTCTAGGTATGGACTGACTTCATGCATGTTATGCCTCAGTTGATTGTAGAACTCGAGTAGTTAAGTTCCAGTTTCCTAATTAACCAGTCATAGAGTGGAGGAGTAATTCAGCAGTGCCTATGGGTCGTTTCATTTCGTACCTTAAGGTGAGAAAGTTATTTTACAAGGGATGCATTAATCACTTAGTCCGAGTTAATGACTCTGGTGTTGAGATACTGCCTATTCAGTCAGTTCCAGTTCTGAGTGAGTTTCCAGAGGTCTTTCTAGACGATCTTCCCGGAGTCCCTCCTGAGAGAGAAATAGACTTTGATATAGATATTTTTCCAGATACTCGTGCTATCTCTAATCTGCCATATAGAATGGCTCTAGACGAGTTGAAAGAGTTAAAAGAGCAGTTGAAAGATCTTCTTGAGAATGCCTTTATTCGACCAAGTGTCTCACCTTGGGGGTGCTCCGGTCATATTTGTGAGGAAGAAAAATGGTTCTCTTAGAATGTGTATAGATTACCGTCAGTTGAACAAGGTTACTATCATGAATAAGTATCATATTCTGAGAATTAATGATCTTTTGCAATCAACTTTAGGGCGTCGCTTGTTTTTCTAAGATAGACCTCAAATTAGGCTATTATCAATTTAGAGTAAGAGAAACTGACATCCCTAAGATAGCTTTCAGGACCCGCTATGGTCATTATGAGTTCATGCTTATGTATTTTGGCCTAACTAATGCTCCTGCAACATTCATGGACCTTAGGAAAATAGTATTCAAAACTTATCTAGGTATATTTGTTATTGTATTCATTGATGACATTTTAATCTATTTGAGTAATGAGGAAGATCATGCTAGTCATCTCAGAGTAGTTCTTCACACTCTCAAGGATAGAGAGTTGTATTCTAAATTTTATAAGTGTGAGTTTTGACTTGAGTCAGTGGCGTTATTGAGTCACATTTTTTTCTGCTGATGGAATTTGAGTTAACACTCAAAAGATTGAGGTAGTGTAGAATTGGCCTAGACCCAAATCTCTAACTGATATTAGTAGTTTCTTGGGATTGGCTAGTTATTATAGGAGGTTTGTCGAGGGGTTCTCATCTGTTTCATCCCTATTGACCAAGTTGACTCAGAAAACAGTTAAGTTTCAATGGTCTGAAGCTTGTGAGAAAAGCTTCAGGAATTAAAAACTAGGTTGACTACTTCCCCAGACCTTACCAAAAGGTACACAAGGTTTTATGGTATATTGTGATGCGTCCAGCGTTGGAATGGGTTGTGTATTGATGCAGAATGGCAAACTATAGCTTATGCCTCTAGACAGCTTAAGATTCATGAGAGGAATTACCCAACCCATGATCTAGAGTTGGTTATTGTAGTGTTTGGGTTAAAAATATGGCGACACTATCTATTTGGTGTTCATATAGATGTTTTCACCGATCACAAGACCCTTCAGTATGTGTTCAGTCACAAAGAGCTTAATCTCAGACAGAGGATGTGGATGGAATTACTCAATGATTATGACATGAGTGTTCTCTATCACCCAGGTAAGGCTAATGTTGTTATTGATGCCTTGAGCAAGTTGTCTATGGGTAGTACTTCCCATGTTGAGGAGGACAATAAAGAGTTAACAAAAGATGTGCATAGACTTGCTCGATTGGGAGTTCGGTTGATGGATTCCAATGAATGAGGAGTGGTGGTGATTAATGGGGTTGAATCATCACTAGTGTCCGAAGTGAAAGAGAAACAAGACCAAGATCCTATTTTGCTTGAATTGAAGGCAAATTTTCATAAGCAAAAAGTGATGGCTTTTAAAATATGGGAGATGTTGTATTGAGGTATCAAGGTAGATTGTTTGTGCCAAGGGGAGATACACTTCAAGAGAGGATCATGGAGGAAGATCATAGCTCTATATATTTTATCCATTTGGGTTCCACAAATATGTATCGTGACTTGAGAGAAGTCTATTGTTGGAGTAGTATGAAAAGGGGTGTTGCAGAGTTTGTTGTAAGTGCCTGAATTGTCAACAAGTCAAGGCAGAGCACCAGAGGACTGGTGGTATGGCTCAGAACATAGACCTTCCGGAATGGAAGTGGGAGATGATGAATATGGATTTTATTACTGTTTTACTGCGTTCTCACATGTAGCATGATTCGATTTGAGTGATTGTAGATCGAATGACTAAATCAGCCCATTTCTTAACAGTAACGCTACTTTTACAGTAGAGGATTATTCCAAGTTATATATTCAAGAGATAGTCAGACTTCATGGAGTTCTGGTGTCCATTATTTCAGATAGAGGTGTGCAATTCACCGCACAATTCTGGAAGTCTTTCCAGAAAGGTTTGTGTTCTAAGGTAATCTGAGTACTGCTTTCCATCCTCAGACTGATGGTCAAGGAGAGCACTCAATACATAATTTAGAGGATATGTTGAGGGCGTGTGTGATCGATTTCAAGGGTAATTGGATGATCACTTGCCTCTCATTGAGTTTTCTTACAACAACAGTTATCACTCTAGCATCCAAATGACTCCCTATGAGGCTCTTTATGGGAGAAGATGTAGATCTCATATTGGATGTTTTGAGGTTGGTGAGGCTAGGTTGATAGGACCAAACTTGGTTCATCAAACTATGGAATAGGTGAAGATTATTCAAGAAAGGTTGAAAACAACGCAGAGTCGTCAAAAATCCTATACAGATGTTAGGAAAAGAGACTTAGAGTTTGAGGTAGATGATTGGGTTTATTTGAAGGTTTTACCCATGCAGGGTGTTATAAGATTTGGTAAGAAGGAGAAGCTTAGTCCCCGGTATATTGGTTCTTACAGGATATTCAAGAGGATTGGCAATGTAGCCTATGAGTTGGATCTACCGCCACAGTTAACAGCAGTCCATTCGGTATTTCACATTTCTATGTTGAAAAAGTGTACGAGAGATCCTTCACTTATAATACTGACTGAAAATATTGGTATTAACGATAGCCTGTCTGGCAAGGAGATTTTCGTTCAGATTCTAGATCGTCAGGTTCGCAAGTTGAGGACCAAGGAAGTAGCATCAACCAAGGTCTTATGAAGGAATCATTTTTTTGAGGAAGCTACTTGGGAAGCTGAGGAGGATATAAAGAAGAGATATCCACATCCCTTTGACCCTGGAGATATTCCCAATGAAGGTACTAATTCTTTTCTTAAAACTTTTTAAGTTGAAATGATGTGTTAATTTGCATGTTGAATGTTTGAGTTGGGTGTTAAATGCTTCCACCCTTAGTTCTACTTTAGAGTGATCTCATTCGAGGACGAATGTTCCCAAGGGGGAGATATTGTAACAGCCCGCTTAGAAAGAGCTAAAAATAGAAAGAACTAATTTGGAAAGAGTAAGCTCTGAAATTTTGCAAGTTATGCATAAGTTATGCGTTTTGGATCAACTATAAATGACCATAACTTTCAGTACAAGATGAGTTAGGTGGCCCATAAGATATCAAATGAAAGGTCTTTGAATCCTCTTTCCAGCGCCATCAATTTTGCTAAATTTCGAGCTTGTATGAGGGAGTTATGCCTATTTGAAGTTAGCTTGACCAGGTAAGGAAAGTTACCCAAAAATATGAAGGGTATTTTGGTCTTTTCCTTACCCCATCAGCTTAAAACGAATTATGGTAATATTTAGGGGGTCTAAACTGATTTTTTTTCAGTTTTTACAATCCTAATTACACTTAGGGTCTTAGAAGAAAGTTCAAGATGAGAAAAGAGAAGAAAAGAGGAAAAGGTTCAAGGCGAATCAAGGATTGTTTCGCCAAGGGTTTGATCCCTAAGTGGTATGTGAGTTCTTATATTGTTGGGTTCGTTCACCCACATGCCAAACATGCTATTTTAATGCAATTTCGTTCTCAAAGTTGAAGGATTTGAGTTCTTGATGAGTTTTCTAGAAATTCCATTTGTAATCTTAATTGTTGGGATTTTGATGAGTTCTTGAGATAAAAGTTAGTGATTTGAGGGTTGTTTTGAGTAGATTATCATGTACTTATGTTGGGTATTCGAATCTAAGTGATTGGGGAAGAAAGCATTCGATTCTAGGCCAATTAGAATAAGTAAACGAGAAAAAAAATTGTCGGAAAAATTTAGGCAAAGGCTTGTGCCTTGCGCCAACCAGTGCACCAGAAAAGTACTTTTGTAGTTTGGGGCCTGGCGCCCTACGCAAGCAAGAGCGCCCCAACTACTGTTCTGTAGTTCAAAGGCTGTCGCCCTGTGCCACTCAGAGCGCTAGGGTCGCCTTCCCCCACCGTTCTCCATCACTTAGCCCATCTGAGTTCTTTCGAAGGTACCTTTACAACCTTTCATTCTAACTACTCTAAACTAATTCTAAACATCTAGAAATCATTCATAACATGAATCATCACCTCGAATTCATAATTCAAATTCAAGGTAGAGCTAAGAGTCAAGTCTTGAGAGTTCTTCGAGTCATTTTAAGAAGTCTTTTTACAATTTTTTAAACTTGTTTTAAGACATGAGCATTTGAGTTTGAGAATGACTAGAGTTGAGCTCATTTTTAAAAAATGATATATGGGAACTATGTATTCCCAAGATATATGTTTTTATATTTAAGAAAAGAGGAAACACTGATTTCTAAAAAAGTTCATGAGCAGCTTTGAGTACTATCTCTTTTTAGAGAAACCTTTTGAATAATAATCTCAAAGTTGAGGATGAGGAAATGTTTTCTTTAAAACATAATGAGCTAAGATATATTTTCGGAGTAATATTGAGCACCGATATTGGGGAGAGTTCTAACAACTCACTGCCCCCATAAACCATGTAACCAATGTGAGTAGAAAGGGTCATACTTTTTACATGATTATTTATTGTTTTTTAGCATAGACTAGTGGATCCACTTAGTTGAGAAGTTCTATACCCTGACAAGGTATAGGACTGTTCTGGCAGCGTGAGCGATGTGATGTATCATCACATAGTTCATAGTGATGGTTGTCGGTTAGAGAATCTCCAAAACAAAGTTTATTTTATAGTTTTACATACAAATTGAGTTATGTTGTATCTTTTAATACATTTAGTTGTTATCTACTATTTAAGAAGTTTTTTTTTATATCGGATTATTGTTATTGCTTTTATATTGAAATGAGTTGAGATTGAGTTGAGTTGAAACTAGGTAAGTTGTTTCTTTAGTTCCAGTTCAAGCTTATGTCATGTTTTAGATTTCCCCTCGCATGCTCGTACATTCCATGTACTGACGGCATTTGTCCTGCATCTTTTATAATGCAAATACATGTAACTAGGATCAGCAACCAACGCTTCATTGATTCAATTGAGTTCCAGAGTTGTTTGGTGAGCCTCCTTGCTTCCAGAGGATCCCCTATTTATATTAAGTTATTTCAGTTTGTTAGGATGATCGGGGGCTTGTCCCGACATCCCTCATAGTATTAGAGGCTTCATATATAGATAGACAGTAGTGCATGAGTTTTTTAATTTTCAGTTGTTTATGTTGAGGCTTGAGTTACCTCTTTGGTTAGTTGAATGTTTTATTTCTAAATTTTTTTGAGTATTTCTATGTGACATTGAGTAAAGTTGTTCTTTTGAGTTCATCTTATGTATGAGTAAGTCTCCCGCTAAGAGTTAAGTCAGGCTAAGTCGCTTGGGCCAGTAATGGTTCTCGAGTACCCGTCGCGCTAGGGTGTAGGCACGGGGTATAACATTCAAGTACAAATGAGATTGTTGTTAACTGTACCAATGAAAAGAAGATACGAATTTGACACGTGCATCACCTGTAATGTTTTCTTCTTCTTTTTTTGATATATTTTGTATGTTTAGTTTAAATGAGTTTTAAATATGTCATTCTACTGTATATATTTCCCTATTATTAAAAGGTATTCCTCTTATATTTAAAGTGACTAATGCACGTAGTTTGTACTTGTATCACCTATATATTAATTATATCTAAAAAAAATTACATATGTGTTCCACACATATATCACCTATTATTTTTTTGTATATTTGGTAATAATAAGTTTAATTTAATTGAGATTTAAATATGTTGATACATGATACATGTATTTTCTTTTATAAAAATATATGTTCTTTCCATGTTTATATAACTAGTGCACGTGTTATGAATTTAATTTGATTTTTGTTTCGACACCATTATTTTGTGTACTCAATTTTTGAATATTTTTCACATTAATCTACTTTATAATAACTTTAAACATATGATATCTCAAAGCCAATTATATATAGTGAAGAAACTTTGCTCAATACATATTAAAAAAAATATGACAACATTTCTTTTAGTTATATAAGGACTTTACTTGATCAATTTCAAGAAAAAAACATATTCTTCTACTAAAATTTGTGACTTAGAGAGAAAAATCAATATTTTTTCCCGAAGTGTGTTGCAACAAATTAGTTAAATATAGGAAAGAAATTAGGAAAAGAAAGTTATTACATTACAAAGTTATAGTGCATAATTAATATCCCCCCCTCCCCCTCCCCCCCTACTATTTTTTAATTTGAAGAATTTATTTTTCATTCATACTTCAAAAATGAATAATGCAAGTTTTTCTACTCTTTCATTTTTATTACCTTCTCATCTATTAATTTGATGTCTTTTATGATATGGAGCATTTTGTACTTACATGGAATTCATTAATCTTGTACGAATTACTCTTTCATTATTGTTGGAGAAAAAATTCCTCAAACATTCGCACGTATATGCATCCAATACTTTTTTTGATTGAAAATCTACCATCAGCTTAACCTGCAGACCCACAACATGTGAGTTTGCAAAATGCTATTTACACTCTTCAGTATATGCATCTAAAAAATATTTTACAAGGAAATCATCTCAATATGCGAGTTCACAAAATGTCATCCTACGTTCTCCTATATGTATATCCAAACAATTATGTTTTCAGAAAATTCTCTATGTACTCAACTTTTGGCCCCACAAGATGCGAGTTTGCCAAAAATTAATTGTGTGGTTATCTAGCCAACATTATTGTTGAATCATAACCACCCGATAAGAAATGACAGAGCACTACTAACCGATTGACAACAAATGGCTAGAATAAAGAGTGATGTAGCGATAAGCAGGGGGAGCACCGCCAATAAATATTCTACAAATGAAAAGAAGAAACGAAGTTGGAGATTCAATTACAAATGAGATAGTTGTTGATTGTACCAATGAAAAGAAGATACAAATTTTGCACGTGTATCATATATCATTTTTTGGGTATATTTTGTAAGTATAGTTTAAATGACTTTTAAATATGTCATTCTACAGTATATCATTCTCGATTATTAAAAGGTATTTCTGTTATATTTAAAATAACTAATGCATGTATTTTGTACATGTACCATTTATATATTTATTATAATTCATTTTTATGTACACCTTTCAAGCATATACCCTTTTTCAATTGTTATACATTTAGTAATAGTAAGTTTAGTTTAAATTTGCTTTAAATATGTTGATATATTATATATGATATATGTATTTTCTATTATAAAAATAATATGTTCTTCCTATGTTTTTATAACTAGTGCACGTGTTATGCATTTAATTTGATTTTTTGTGTACTCAATTTTAAATATTTCCCCATATTTATCTGCTTCGTAATAACTTTAGACATATGATATCTGAAAGCCAAACAAAAAAGGTAAATGAACTCTGGGCAATACACATTAAATAAAGATAAATGACAACAAATTCTTTAGTTATATAAGGAGTACACTTGATCAATTTCGAGAGAAAAATTATTCTTTTTCTAAAATTTGTGACTTAGACAAAAAAAAATATTTTTTTTAGATGTGTATTGCAATAAATGAGTTAAAGATAACCAATAAATTAGGCAAAATAAATCATTACATTACAAAATTGTAGTGCATAATCAGTATTTTCCTCCATACAATTTCTTACTTTGGAGAATTTATTCGTTACTTACACTTCAAACATGAATAATGCAATTTTTTTCTCTCTTTCATTTTCATTACCTTCTCATCTGTTACTTCGATGTCCTTTATGATATGGAGCGTTTCGTACTCATATGAAACTCATGAATCATGTACGAACTAGTCATCCATTATTTTTCGAGCAAAATAACATTTTATGTTCACATGTATATGCATTAAATACTTTTTAATACAAATCTACCATCAACTCAATCTGCGGCCCCACAATATGTGAGTTCGCGAAGAAATGATGGCATGATTATCTGGCCAACATCGTCGTCGAATCATAACCACTCGATAAAAATGACAGAGCACCAATAATCGATAGACAATAAATGACTACCAAAAATAGAGTTGTACTGATAAGCAAGGACGGAGCAACGACAATGTATATGTTACAAATGTAAAGAATAAACGAAGTTGGAGATTCAAATACAAATGAGATTGTTGTTAATTGTACCAATGAAAAGAAGATACAAATTTTACATGTGTATCACCTACCATTATTTGTTTTTTTTGGTATATTTTGTAAGTTTAATTTAAATGAGTTTCAAATTAGTCATTCTACGGTATATATTTTTCTATTATTAAAAGGTATACTTCTTATAGTTAAAGTAGCTAATGCATGTATTTTGTATGTGTATTACTAATTTATCAATTATAAATCATTTTTATGTATGTGTACCACACATATATCATATGTATATTAATTTTTATATATTTGGTAATAGTAAGTTTAGGTGAAATAAGTTTTTAAATATGTTGATATATGATATATGTATTTTTTTTTTGCAAAAATATACGTTCTTTGTATGTTTATATAACTAGTGCACGTAATTGGATTTTTTTATTGATATCATTATTTAATTTGTACTCAATTTCATTCATTTTTTTATAAATATTTATCTAATTCGTAATAAATTTAGACATGCGATATTTGAAATTCAAACAAAATTAAAATGGTGAATGAACTTTGGGCAATGCGCATTAAATAAAGACAACTGACAACAATTTCTTTAGTTATATAAGGAGTGTGATGGATCAATTTCAAGAGAAAACATATTCCTCTTCTAAAGGTTGTGACTTAGGGAGAGAACTTTTTTTTTTGAAGTATATTGCAATAAATGAGTTAAATATAGGAAACAAATTAGGTGAAAGAAAATCATTACATTACAAAATTATAGTTCATAGTTGGTATTTTTTTCTCTACAACTTCTTACTTTGGAGAATGTATTTGTCATTCACAATCCAAATATGAATAATGCAAAATTTTCTCCTCCTTAATTTTTATTACCTTCTCATCTATTACTTCAATGTTTTTTATGCTATGGAGCGTTTCGTATTCATGTGGAATTTATGAATCTTGTACAAAGTACTTATTTATTATCATCCGACTGAAATATCATCCTACATTCGCACTTATGCATTCAATAGTTTTTGATAGAAAATCTACTATCAGCTCATCCTACAACTCCACAACATGTGAGTTTACAAAATGCTTTCCTACATTCTCCGGTATATGCATCTGGAATTTTTTTTTACAAGAAAATCCAAAATTAACTCAACATTCGAGTTCGCCAAATGTCATCCTGCGTTCTCTTGTATTTGCATCCAATATTTTTTATCGGGAAATTCACCATCAACTCAAATTCGACCCCACAATGTGCGAGTTCACAAAGATATGATGGAATGGTTATTTGTTCAACATCGTCGTCGAATCATAACCACCCGATATAAAGTATCAGAGCATCAATAATTGATAGACAATAAATGGCTAGAAGAAATAGTGTTGTACCGATAGGTGTGGCCTAGGGGGCAACACCGCCAATGAATATGCTATAAATGAAAAGAAGAAACGATGTTGGAGACTCAAATACAAATGAGATAGTTGTTGACTGTACCAATGAAAAGAAGATACGAATTTTGCACGTGTAGCGCCTATATATATATATATATATATAGCCTATATATATATATAGCAGGTTTAATTTAAATGAGTTTTGAATATGGTGAATGAACTTAGGACAATTTATATTAAATAAAGATAACATACCACAAATTCTTTAGTTATATAAGGAGTGCACTTGATCAATTTTCAAGAGAAAACATATTCCTCTTCTAAAGTTAGTGATCTAGAGAGAAAACAATTTTTTTTCTGAAGTATGTTGCAATAAATGAGTTAAATATAGAAAATAAATTAGGAAAAAAGAATCACTACATAACGAAATTATAGTGCATATTTGATATTTTTTCCTACTATTTCTTAATTTGGAGAATTTTTTTGTCATTCACAATCCTAATATGAATAATGCAATTTTTTATCCTACATTTTTATTACCTTCTCGTTGATTACTTCAATGTACTTTATGTTATGAAGCATTTCGTACTCATATGAAATTCATGAATCTTTTACGAACTATTCATCCATTATTGTTCGAGCAAAATATCATCCTACATTCGCACGTATATGTATCCAGTTCTTTTTTGATGGAAAATCTACCATCAGTGCAACTTGCGGTCCAACAATATGCGAGTTTACAAAATGCTATTTGCGTTCTCCAATATATGCATCTGAAACTTTCTTACAAGGAAAATTGAAATCAGCTCAAAATGCGAGTTCTCTAAATGCCATTCTGCGTTCTCCTTTATTTGCATCCAATTTTATTTTTATTAGAAAATCCACCATCAACTCAACGTTGATCCCACAATATGCGAGTTCGCAAAGAAATGATGGTGTAATTATCTAGCCAACAACGTCATCAATTCATAACCACTCGATAAGAAATAACTGAGCACCAATAATCGATGGACAACTAATGGCTAGAAGAAATAGTGTTGTACCGATAAGCAAGGAGAGGACCACCAATGTATATGCTACAAATGGAAAGAAGAAATGGAGTTGGAGATTCAAACAGAAATGAGATTGTTGTTTGTGTCAATGAAAAGAAGATATGAATTTTGCACGTGTATCACCTATCATGTTTATATATATATATATATATATATATATATATTTAAGTTTATTTTAAATGAGTTTTAAATATGTCATTTTGTATATGTTTCTCTATTATATTATTAAAAGATATTCCTCTTATATTTAAACAAACTAATGCACATATTTTGTACATGTTCACTTATATATCCATTATACTCCCTCTGTCCAACAATACTCGTCCACTATTAACTTTGCACACTTTTTAAAAAACTATAAATAGAAGGGTAATTTTACTATATCACCCTTTGAATATAAAAAATAGAATGTCTTGAAAAATGTTATAGAGAAATGACTATAACTAATTATAAGGGTAAATTAGGAATTTAAGTGTAAAGTTATCAATTGATTTCATAAAGTAGACAAGTATTGTTGGACATCCTAAAATAGTATAATGGACAACTGTTATTAAACAGAGGGAGTAACTAATTTTTATGTACATGTTTCACACATATATATCATCTTTTCATTTTTGTATAATTTGTAATAGTAAGTTTAGTTTAAATGGGTTTTAAATATATTTATAAATGATATACTCCCTCTGTCCCAATTTATATGACTCACTTTCCTTTTTAGTCAGTCCCAAAAAGAATGACACATTTCTATATTTAGTAACAATTTAACTATAAAATGTCTATTTTACCCTTAATGAAATGATTTACAGCCACACAAATTTCTATCATTCATTTTGGACCACAAGTTTTAAAAGTCTTCCTTTCTTTTTTAAACTCCGTGCCGAGTCAAACTACATCACATAAAATGGGACGGAGGGAGTATGATTTTTCTATTAAAAAATTATACGTTCTTCCTATGGATATATAACTAGTGCATGTGTTATGTATGTACTCGTAAATTACAAAGATACTCGTATATATTGCATTACTAGATAAGTGTGCCCGTGCTCCGCACGGGTGTGTCATGTCATCATTTGTAAACACAGACATCCAAGTGAACTATAGAAATGGAGATGAATTTGTTGAACTATGAATCAACAATTAGAAGTTTACATAGAGGTAATTTTAGAGTTCATTTCCATTGAGGAACAGAGCATTCCTTCCGTTCTTGGATTACAAGATAATCACCATGAGTCATCTTGTAGGGATACAATTACTTGCAGCTACTTTTGTCAGTGCATTTAAATCCTGAGTATTTTGAATAAAACATCATTAATTCAAACAGTTGCGAAGTTTCTTTGGCTAAATTTAGATTTAAAAAAAACCATTATATTCAGAAAGCATCCACTTGTTTGGCTAAATTTAGACAAATTGTGACATATATAAAGCTTGAATTAAGAAACTTTAGAAATTAGACCAAGTTAAATTCAATCAGCCGTTTCATTTCGTTGTGGTGGTGGTGGTGGTGGGTGGGTGTTAGTTCTTCCTTTATCAAGTTCTATCTTTTGGTCATTTTTGTTCGAACTTTTTTTGGTTCCCTTCCTTTTGGGTGGTAAAAAAAATTGTTTGCGAGGCTAATAATTGTTATCAAAGAGTGAGGGGTGCCCCAACCTCACTCAAGAAAACACATAGAGTGAGATGTATGGCTTAGATCATCTTGTACATGAGATGGAATTTCCACAAAAAAGTGTATCCCAACAGTCATTTTATCTAATCCAAACCAGAACTGTATGTATGTCAAGCATGCAGCTAGATATATATGTAAGCATACATCTGTGAATGAGAAATAACTATTTACTTGAATGCATAAAATCAAGTAAGATTATAAAAACAATGCATTCGGCCAAATTCAGATTGAAGAAATTAGAGAACATCAAACCCGGAAGTTTTACTCTAAAAAACGAAAACATTGGAATGGTTAAAAAAACAGGAGCAATCGAAAAGCAACTTATGAAATCCATTCAAACGGAAAACCAAAAAGAGATAGCACAAACTCTAAAAGAACTAGAATTAAAAAGAACAACAACAAAAGAGGAGAAAGAAGGACTCACTGGGAATGTTAAAGAGGAGCTGAGGGAAATGACAGAAATAACCTCGTAGTAGTAGCGTCATTAAGAAGGTGTAATGACAGAATTACTATTGTCATTCAAAAGTCCATACGTGGAAGGAATTGATTGGTTTCGTAGTACCGAAGGAACTCACACTTATTAAGAATGAAGTTATCCGAGAAAGAATAAAGTTCCCAAGGCTAATATGGGAAATGTCTCTTCGCTGATTGATCGATCGCTCCTTGTCAACAACTTACGGGAAAGTTCTACCGACCCGACTCACCTGATACCCAGGGGCGGAGCCACGTAGGCTCCAGGGTGTCCAATTGGACACCCTTCGTCGAAAAATTATACTATAAATACACGTAAAATTTTGACTTTATATTGGTATATATAGAATTTGGACCCCCTGAAATAACAAAGTGATGCGCAGTGGAGTTGGTAATAGCCTGTGCAATCCTACTTTTTGTCCCGGTTCGATTCCCCGCAGGGTTTTTTTTTTTTCTGTAATTATTTTGACTTCTTGAATTCAATTAAGTAAATAAACATGCGTAATTTTAACATAAAAGTTCAATAGCTTGGTGGTTAATAGTATCATGAAGGTCTCCAAGACCCAAGTTCAAATCCCTCCTCTACTAACAATTTTTTTTCAATTAAAATTAAATTAGTTTAATACATTTTCCTTGTAGAAAAAGATTTCCTTGAATTTAATACTTTTTCTTGTGGATTTTTTTCAATTAAAATTGAATTATTTCCTTAAATTTTAATACCTTTTCCTTATGGAATAAGATTTCCTTAAATTTTAATACTTTTCTCTTATGGAATAAGGTTTTCTTTCTCTATAAATAGGAGACTCATTTACCCAAATATCACAATATTATTAAGAATAGAATCTCAATAATTCTCTCTCTGTTTTTTCTTCTCGTTCTCTTATTTTATAACAAAAATAACCAACTTAATATTTTAGTTTCAAGTTTCAATAGACATGACGAATTATTATAATA
>JAJOOD010013108.1:0-14141 GCA_029582525.1 Solanum tacnaense | reverse complement strand
AGTGTCAATTTATTACTGGCTATACTGCTTGAATATGCTAGGATTCACCTCCTTTAAATATAATGAGTCAATAGACCTAACACTTCAAGAGCTAAGGGAGAAAACGTGCCTTAGGTAACAATTATAAGCCTCTCAGCCAGTTGTAAATATTAACCCTGACCTCTAAATGTTCTCTCATCTTACACCTTTGAGCATCTATTATTTTTCTTCTGCTTTAGTACTTCAAAGCTTACCTCAACTCCCATTAATTTAGTCAAATAATGTCACACCTTTGATAAAATAGATACTTAAGGAAATTGCTTTCTTGATCTAGGTAAATAATATTCTCTTAGTATAGTTAATATAAGGCATACATGAATTTATAGATGATGTTTCACTACTACTAACTATATATTCGCCTCCCCATTAATTTAAGCATGTTTGCGATTCTGCTGTGATGTTATATGCATTATTATCTATATTTCCTCATGATTCATGTGATATTTAGAGGATAAAAGGAGCCTGTGTAATATTTAAGGAACCTGCACTCTTTCGTAATTGTTATAAAATGACAATGCTTCATCTCCAAGGGATGATCGTCCTGTGTTGAGGCATGGGAGTAGCAATTGAAGATCCTAGGTTTGAAACCCAACTAAGTACTTGGTGTTAGGCTATTTGCTACAACCATGTGGGCAGGATTGTCTTGACAACCTATGCTTGTGAACTGGACAATCTGCCTGGTTTTAGTTGATGTGTGCTCAAGTTGTCTGTGGAACACACTAATAAAGAAGAATGATAATGCAATTCTAAAAAAAAAAGAAAAAGAAGAATGATAATGCTTCTTTTAAAGCAACTTCTTCTTACCAAGTAGACTAAGTTACAGTATTCGGTTTAGACCTCTTAATTTTGTCTCTTTAAGCTTGAGCCTCGGATGCATTCATTCTAGATCGCCCAAAATTCCCAAGTTTTGAGCTGGTTGATGGTTCACCCTAGCTCAGATGGTTAGGCCTCAAATAATATAATGGTATGGAAGTTGATCAAGAAGACGTCACGAACATAACAAGACAATGAATTTATGACAGAGGGGATACTCTTAGATAGGGACCTAGAGTGCTTATCAGGAAAAGGAATAAAGATTTTTTTTTAAAAAAAAGTAGCAACACTGATAAATTTAAGAAAAATATTCTGTCCATCCCAAGTTGCATAGTATGTAAGTCCCTAGTCTTATTTTTTGCCAGTTGGGTTGATTTTCGGATTTGTTGATCTCTCTTGATATGATAGGCTTGTGATGTTCTTGAAGAGAAGGCAGTGAGTGCAAGAAGTATGACTGGCGAGCATGAACCTTGGGTGGTGGCATCACTGTTACGTGATCATCTTCTTTCGCCCAAGGAAAGAAAAGATCCAATGTTATGGAAAAAGGTGCTCATGTCCCCCCTTCCCTTGCGGTTTTTCTCCTGCATTTTTTTGGGTTTAGGGATGGTACTATGCTTCATACTTTACCTATACCTAGTTGGAATGCTTTAGTGTAACGTTCTTGATTGAGAATAATACTACTCTATATTTTGTAGGTTGAGCAACTGGTTCAAGAAGACTCTCGTTTAGAGAGATATCCTAAGATGGTCAAAGGTGAATGTAAGGTGGTCTGGGAGTGGCAAGGTATGGAAGACATTTTTCCGCCTTCGTCTTGAGTTAAACAACAGTTGTTGCTGTCAATCGAATCCTACCTCATGAGTTAGATTTTGGGGTTGAGTTAGGCCTAAAATCCATTTCTTTATCATGGTAACAAAACATGCAAAGGTCTTGGGTTTGAGTCTTACCACCACACATCATCATTTGCATTAAAACTTTATGCATGCAACAAAAGGTAACACAATTTCATGTTGATAATGTCCATGTTGATAGAAACACATAATAGTAATTTTTGCCACTACAGTCCTATGTATGTCTCTCAGAGACACTTGTTTTCCTGTTTAAAAGTTGGAATTAGTTATTAAGAAACATGTTTTTCATTGCTGAACTGTGTACACTAGTGATGTTGTGAAGTTTAATTGGTTTCTGAATTTTTGTTGTTTTTCTTTTTCGATGTTTTCTGCTTCTTAAGTTTTATTAGAAAATTTAATTGCATGTCTTCCTGTAGAAATTTGGCTCTCAATACCTCAAAAGTGGAAACTGACGGACTTTAGTCTTTCTGTTTTTTCTAGTTGAGGGTTCTTTAAGCTCTGCGGGCAAGAGGAAGAAGGCAAAGGAAATCAGGCTAGCATCAGGTCAACGTACAGATCTCTCTCCTCAGCAAAAAAACTGGCCATGGAAGGCCAAGGAGCCTGTGAAATGCTGAGCTTTTATCCTACAATCTTGTCCGCGTGTTTTTAGATTGTTGTATAGTAGTACCATTCATCTGGCAAAATGCAGTTCCCAGTGTCGCGCTTAGGTACATGATACACATCTCAGAATTAGCCTTGTAATCTAATTATTAGTCTGTCTGCATCAGAAAACACAAGAATTTTGTCAATAACATAATTCATGTGGAAGCTTCATGGTCCTTTAAATGTGCTTTCTTTCTGTCACATTTCTGTATCACATTGTGTTTGATTTATGATTAGATACTATGATGATTGATGGTTCTCTTCATAGACTTCATATAATGGACCTTGACTTTGATGGACAATTTTGCCAGCTAGCTCAATAATTAGTGTGGTTTTAGATTGGGCTAAACCCCACTTGACATGAGAATGAAAATAAATGTTGTATGCTTTGGCCTCTGATTTGTTTTGTTTCTCAAATATTTCTACTTCCATAAAGTTCTATAATATAATTGAATTCTAGAGTTAATCAGGTGATGTTTGATATCTGCAATGAAGCCTTACTAATTTGGATTTGCACATTGCATGACTCATTTCTGGGGTAACACATTTAACAAATTCTTTTTCATACCTAGAGCTCAAACTCGGAATTTGAGACTTCTGATTAACGATCGGTTGATAAAATAATGACTTTTTGGAATGGAGTAGTGTCGGCAGAATGTGACTGTGATTTATGTAATGGCACACTTGATAGTATGTCACATTCAGATGAATCAGATCTATCCCCCAACAACGGTCCATTATAAGTAAGTGCCTTTATTATTTATTTTTTTTCTTTTAAAATTCTTATTCCACCTAGGTAAATATTTGTTTGGAGCAGTGGTGGAGTCAAATTTTTTATTAGAAAATTTAAAATATATATAAAAAAACAAACATACAAAGAAATCAAGAGAATTAATATATGTTTTATATATAGAAAATAATTTTAACCTTGTATATACTGAGTAAACTTCAGTATGAATTTCATGAGTCCTCTAAATTGAATTATTATTTTTGACACACTTAATGCAATTAATGAACTGATCTTGATATATCATTATAGTTGCTTAAAGCTGGTGGATTAAAATAATAGATAAGATTAATAATAAAGCTATGTAGCAGCTAGCTTTTAACTTAGTGTCATAATTTCGAATTTAAGCTAAGTGAAAAAAATTAGAATACTGAAATTCATGAATCATGATAGTGTCGTAGATATAAAAAAAAAAACTATTTTAAATAACTTTTAAATCTATGATTGTATTTTTAATTACAATTTTACCTAATTTAGTAGTAAGGCATCAACATTTAAAAAAATAAATTAAGCATCAACATGTTATTATTAAAGTTATCTGCATAGGATCTAACATTCCATTTTTAGAGATAAACGTATAATTGTTGTCGGTCATATATTAAATAAATTAAATTTTGACAGATCTAAAAACTTATGGATCTAAATTCTTTGTAATGCTCCTATCACGTTAGTCTATTTATGAATAAAATGGGCATTAATTAGTAGATCTTTTGAAAAATTAGATTTGGTACGATGTAGACTAATATGTCAATACGTACTAAAAAATAAAATAAAAAAAAATAATATATATATATATAGTGGAATCTTGTATCTTGAGTAATTAATTTTCACACTTGAATAAATAAATATATGTAAAATAATTGTGTTACCAAGTAAAATTAACTTACCAAAAGTTCTTTTTATCTAAGGTAAAAAATAAAAATGAGGGTAGCAATTTCTTGTGTTTAAAAGAGAATAGAAGCTACAAAAAATGATCAAAATTATTATTGAGCTATGCGAAATTAAATAATTTAACTGTCTATTAAAAATTAATTTTGAATATATTTTTGTCTAGTTAAATAGTAAATTGGAATTACATAAGGTAACTCATTTTTTAATCCAAAATGACCTGCTACCTATCCTAATAAAATAAAGTGTATGTTATAGTTGCAATATTTTATTTTAATTGAATAGTTACAAGAAGAAAAAATTCTCAATTTTTAAATAATTTTTTAGAAAAATCAAATAAAATAGAAAATTCAATCAACTTAAAAGTCTCATTTCTCTGCTTTTTAAATTATCTACTTACCACCTTGTTATATTTATTTTTTAAAAAAAAACTTTCAAATATTTCATAATACATTTTTATGTTAAAATATTAGTGATTTTGACGAAATCTAGTAAATCTACCCTTAAACTGTACTTATGATTTAATTTTCCCTTGTATGGTTCAAATCTTTAAAATGGAACAAAAAATTCAAATAAAAATCTTAAATTTTTTCCTATCTCGTTTTTTCTTTTTCTAAAAAATAATATTTCTTTGGTCCCAATTCATACAACACATTTTCCTTTTCAGGTCTCAAAAATCAGACACATTTCTATATTTAATAGCAATTTACTTTTAAAATGTCTATTTGCTACACACTTATTTTATATAGCAAGTTTTAAGGATCTATTTTTTCTTAAATTTTATATCAAGTTAAATCATATCACATAAATTAAAACGAAGATAGTAAATATTTTAAAAAACGAACTTGGTCCCTTTGTAATCATCCGCTTGGCTGACAGTTCAATTCCTAGGTACAAAAATAGAAACAGAACAAGAGTCTAACGCGTTCTTAATTCTACTGGTGTTGGGAGTCTGTCGGGTGAATCTCTTCATTTTTACTGCTAAAAAAGTGTAATGGCCAAATACCCATTTCTCATCTTTAACTATTACTTCTACTGATCTACTCAATTGATTCATCCCCACTGGTTTTTTTTAAAAAAAAATTCTATCTTTTTCAAGAAGCAGTGCATTTATAGCATAGTATGTGGAGGGTACTTCTCTTCTGTTAAAAACCCCTTAGTTTCAGATCTCTCACTTGTCTAGTGAGGACTGAGGAACCTTCACTTCAAATTTCTCACTTGGTAATCAGCTAAAGTCTTGATCTTTTTCAATTTTGGGATTTGCTGCAAGGTTTTTTTTGGGGATTTGTGTATTGCTGATCTAAAGTTTATTGTTTCAGTTTCTTGGGTGTTTGATAAAGTTTTAATCTTTTTTGTGTACCCATTTGTTTTCTTGAATTTTGTGGATTTATGGGTGTGATTTGGTCTGAAAAGGGTTTATTTCAGTGAGATTAGGTATTTGTGGTTCTTGTTTTCATTTTGTTAATCTGTTAGTTATTAGATGCACTTTCTGTGTTATCTTTTAAGTTTTTAGATTTGCCCTTTTTCTGATTTCTTTTTTTAGTTTTCAAAGAGTAGTCAGAATTAGGGTGATGTAGTTTCTTTGATGATATGTTGGACTGAATATTCATCCCAAGGGAACTGTTATATGAAGTAAGTGACATGTTAATGAAGATCTGTGTGCTAGTATGAAGAAACTGAGTTTTTGTTAGTTGATCATTTTGTCTACCCTTTTTGTTTTCTTTAACTTTGTAGAGCAATGCTTATCCAAGATCTGTGACTGGTCATTTCTTATTTTAGACATAAGAGAACTTAGTTAATTATTTGTATCTGCTGATCACTCGATGCACTAACTGTTTTGTCTCCTCAATTATTAGTTTTTGTCAAAAGATCTTTTGTAAATTTTCCTTTTTTTCGCGCTTTTTGGTTTTCAATCAGAAGTTGGTTTCGTGGTAATGTATTATTCTCTGAAGATCTTTGATGAGATCTCTGACTTCAGTCAGTGAAGTCATCCCACCAAACTGTTATCATGCTCACGAAGTAAAGTGATAAAGTTAAAGAGGCATTTATGTTCTAATATAAAGATTAAATCTTGAACATCTGTGAATGTCTAGTATGAATTCCTCCATTTGTGCAATTAGATTATATCAGGTTTGTCTGTGTCTGCATCCTTTGAGAATTTTAGTTAAGCTGTTACTGTTTTACTGTCAAGAACCAATGAGTTGCCTCTATCATGAGCCCTTGTGGATATGAAGCTACTGTTTTCCTGGCTTGAGATGCTTATATGAAACTTATTTTTAGAAGAAAAGTAACTTTTGTATCCTGGCAATTGCTCGAGATTCTAATTTCTTTATGCTACAGGGAACTTCTGGTGCTGCCGCGAGCACATAATGGCGTCCAAGTATCACGGACCAATCAACAGAACACGGAGACCGATCTCTATATTAATTGTAATTGGTCTTTGCTGTTTCTGTTATCTAATAGGAATTTGGCAGAAAAGTGGATCCGGAAAGGGAGATAAATTAGCACTACAAGTGACTGAGCAAACTGCTGACTGCAATGTTTTTCCACAAACCACTCTGGATTTTGAGTCACACCATAATTATGTGGAAACGGTTGAAACTTCAGAACTAACAACTAAAAGATTCAAATCATGTGAAGCTAAATACACTGACTATACTCCCTGCCATGAACAAGACCGAGCTATGAAATTCCCACGGGAAGATATGATATATAGAGAAAGGCATTGCCCTCCAGATGATGAAAAGCTTCGTTGTCTGATTCTAGCACCCAAAGGATACACAACTCCATTTCCATGGCCAAAAAGCCGTGATTATGCCTACTATGCTAATGTTCCTTACAAACACTTGACAGTTGAGAAGGCAGTCCAGAACTGGGTACAGTTTCAGGGAAACGTTTTCAAATTTCCAGGAGGAGGTACAATGTTCCCTAGAGGAGCAGATGCGTATATTGATGAACTTGCTTCCGTGGTTCCAATTGGAAGTGGCATGATACGAACTGCTCTTGACACTGGTTGTGGGGTATGTTTTCTTTTTCTATTTTCCTCCTTTCCCTTTTTTGAACTTTTACTAGCGAGCTGGGGCAAGCTGGAGAAGTGTGAGTTCTAGAAACTCTGAGGTATAATTTGGAAGTTAACATGTATCCGAATCCTCAATAACTCCTACAGAGGGGAAGCTACTGGGATATATTACTAAAATGCTTCTAGTGTGTGGAGTCATTCAATATTTTATCTATTGTATCAGTTGTAGCTGCAGATAACTCCACTCTAACGACAACTTCTTTTTTTACTATTTACTTCTATTAAGAAAGCCATCTCCATGATGCTGATTATTCTCAGCAGTTACATTTTATATATGGAAAAGGGAGAATTTACCTGATTCATGTCTAAACAAGTTTCACAAACATGTTAAACACGTTTTTGTGAATGAGCAAAACTGCATTTCTAAGCCCCCTCTAACACATCTTTAAAAACCTCTATTAACATATCAATACTTGACTAGTTCACATGTACTTGTAATAGTGCTTTTTATAATGGTTATGCTATTGAAAGAGAATGGGATATTTTAATCACTACGGTAATTGAATTGACTGTCTAAATGCTTCTTCCTGTGAGAATACTTTTTCTCCCTGATAAGTTGCTCGGAAGGATACTATTCCAATTGACCAATTGAATTAATACATTATGGCCAGGAATATCTGCAAGTTCTTCTCATGACGTTGTTGAGTTACCCTCCCCCCCCCCCCACACACACACACACACCTTTTTTTCTTCTTATTTTAATTAAATACATTCTACAGGAAAAAGGCATTAGTGCTTGTAATTTTCCATTAAGTATCATGCATTTGCATAGTGGTCTGTTTTCTTGGATTCTGACAACTTGTTGCATTCACATCATGTTGATAAGGTTGCTAGCTGGGGTGCTTACTTGCTGAAGAGAAATATTCTGGCAATGTCATTTGCACCTAAGGACAATCATGAAGCACAAGTGCAATTTGCTTTGGAGCGAGGTGTACCTGCTGTTATTGGAGTTCTTGGTTCCATAAGCCTTCCATACCCATCGAGATCATTTGACATGTCTCATTGTTCTCGGTGTCTGATTCCCTGGGCATCAAAAGGTATATCCACAAGCTATAAATTAACAATCTTACCGAATTTTCTGATGTTGGCCATTTTTCGATCTTGTTATCTATTCTATTAAACGGATTTAAGATCTATAGAACCTTTTGGAAACAGTACACTTCAGGAAAAAAGAAAACAATGGCAACAGTATAGGTGCAGATGACTCTGGAAGTATGTTTGACTCCATAATGGGCATTTCTACTCTGATATTGAATATATTATGTCACCTTTAATAGGGACTGCAATTCTTTTCCAACTTAGATAATATATTATCCAGTCACCAGTGAACATTTGGATATCCTTTTTTTTTTAATTACATATTTGAGCTAGTGGCATATCTTTTGACTTACATCATTTTTCTACTTTCCAAAACCTGTTGACTATTTGATTTTATGAGTTATATTTGAAGGTAGAGTTCTTCATCCATGTGGCATCTTTGTGGTATTTGGTTACTGCTCTGAGTAAGCATGAGTAGAATAGAATGTTAACTGTCAACCTTGAGATGGAAACAGGCTGAGGGAATTTCTAAAGAATTTCATTAAGATTCTGATATCCGGGGAGGGAGAAGGAGGGAGGAAGAAATGAACTATGCGTTGATTGCCATAGGGAAGATAAGCCTTTGTCTACTAACTCTATAGTGTCATCATCTTGGTGTATATTAATGGAACTGTTTATTTATTCAAAGGAAATGCCTTAGCCTGCTAAGTTTTTATAAAGAGAGGCTTCATAAAAAATAAAAGAGGTTTTTATAAAGAGATGTTTTGATGTTGTTGCTATGTTTTGGACAGTATTGTTTGGTGTAATATATTTCATTCTTTGCAGAAATGATGTCAAATCCGTTGGTCCATATTAATAAATTTGTGGTTTCTATATGCTACAGATAAAGTGCAGAAATGTTATATAACTTCAACCTGCTTTGGTACATAATTGTAAAAGAGGATCGCTGTTGATAAATACTGTACAAGAACCCTTTGGGGTGGCCCAGTGGTTTGGGCTTGGGACTTCCATGTTGGAGGTCTCAAGTTCGAAACCCTTTGCCAGCGAAAGCAAGGGGTTTGCTTTCTGGGTCGAGCTCGTCGCACCGGGCTTGCTTAGTGCGGATTACCTCTCCTATGTGGTTTGCGAGCTATTGCATAGGAGCGGAGGTTTTACCCTGTGCGCACCCAAAGGATAGCGGCTGCGGGTTTCCCTTGTCATAAAAAAAAAATAAAAAAATATTGTACAAGATTTAGTGATAGATAAGAACCTTTCTAAAACTTTCGCACTTCATTAAATGTTTTTTGTGTTGTACTTGCCCTTTGTATTGTTCTTTAAATGCCATCCGGAGCCTATAGCATACCGAGTACTGGAAATCAATTCGCAAGGAAAAAATTTCACAGAGATTTTGGTTGTGCCTATAGCATAATAGAATTCCATTAAAACAGTAAATTCCTATGTGTAAGAGGAAAGATCCTTTTGAAATCATGTACAATAAATAAAATTAGATGCTGTAAATTAGTTCTTCTCAAGAATAATTGCAAGTAGTGAGACTTTTAGTTTATCCTAAGAAAATTAAAATTGTCGGCGATGACTTTTGACTTTAAATGGTGAATTTTCTAGCTTGCTGATAATTGGTTTGTATGTGCAGAGGGCATGTACATGATGGAAGTTGATCGAGTTCTGAGACCTGGTGGATACTGGATTCTGTCTGGTCCTCCACTCAATTGGAAGACCTATCACAGAGTCTGGAACAGGACCAAGGAGAATTGTAGAGCCGAGCAAAGAAGGATTGAAGAGTATGCTGAGCTTCTTTGCTGGGAGAAGAAATACGAAAAAGGTGATGTAGCTATATGGAGGAAAAACATAAATGGAAAATCATGCAGAAGAACATCCGCCAACATATGTCAAACAAAGGATGCTGATAATGTCTGGTGAGTTACTAGAGCCTACTTGTCAAATTACTTTTATTTATACTCCAGAGACCATCTTCACTGTGTTTTGTTGTGAAAGGTACAAGATAATTTGTTGCTTCTGAGTCTAAACTGTTAATGTCTCTAGTTTTATTGTGGTTTCCTCACAAGAGGTGCAACTCATGCAATGTATAAGTGTTATCAAAAGCAAAGTGCATAAAAAAGCTCTAAGGTCTGTTGGGCGTGAGCTTTATTGGAAAAAGGCACAAAGGGAGAAAAAATACAAATATATATTTATGCCAAGACTAATAATTATAAGCATGAATGACAAATATATGAACAAAGAAATTGATTTATTTTTTTACGATAAAGTGAAATATCAATTGTTGAGGGGATTAGTCTTCAGAAGAGGCTCATTGGCAAGGAAAAGTATGCCTTAGAACCTTGATGAGGACTGTAGCGCACATTAAGCGAGGTGAATTGTTCAACACATTTTGAGCCTCGCTTCAGGGCTCAAGCGCGCCTTTGCAACACTGATTATTTAGGTATTAACTCAAGCACGTTTTCAGGGACCATGCTTCACATATACAGTAGGTTGATATAGAGAAATAGTTGGTTTCTGTAGCAACTGTGCAAACCCCTTTTATCCTTCTAGCTTTGTAGATTTTACAAGACCTGTTTGAAAGTCAGTATATTGATGTCTGTTGAGGTACTGCATAAAAGTAGCCTGTTGATAAACGACCAGCCAGTATAAGAGGTCTTACGATTTTTAATTTGTCTTTCACCAAACAAATAATCACTTTATCACTATGCTATATATATGTTTACAAGGGTAAGTGCCTCCCTATGAACTTTGATGTGACTTTCTGCTTTGACAAAATTCAGGTAATAGTATTCAACCAACAACATTAATAAAGATGTACAATTATCGGTGGGTCTTTTCCTTTCACTTGTTAACTTAAGTGTTAAATCAGAGTTAATTAGAGCATAAGATGGAATGCAGGTTGCAAAAAAAGAAAAAGGTGAGAGCCACTCACGAGTTATGACAAGTGTTGGAGAAAATATTTCATGCTTATCTGTGACTTGTTTTTTCCTGTGTTTCATGACTATAACATTACCTTGGGTCCTTTGGGTCATCACCATAAATATTGAATGCTAGATTGTTATCCAATTATCCGAGTGCTAATTTGTGTTAATCTTTCCACTTTGTATAAATTGGTGATTCAGGTATAAGAAAATGGATGCATGCATAACCCCCTACCCTGACGTCAAGAATTCTGATGAAGTAGCTGGAGGAGAATTGAAGAAGTTTCCTGCTAGGCTTTTTGCAGTTCCCCCACGTATAGCCAATGAAATGGTTCCTGGGGTAACAGTTGAGTCTTATCAAGAGGATAATAAGCTTTGGAAGAAACACGTCACTTCTTACAAGAGGAGCATTAGCCTACTTGGCACCACTAGATACCACAACATAATGGACATGAATGCCGGACTTGGAGGATTTGCAGCAGCACTAGACTCTCCTAAACTGTGGGTGATGAATGTTGTGCCAACTATTGCTGAAAACACTCTTGGTGTCGTATATGAGAGGGGCTTAATTGGCATATACCATGACTGGTATGTATCGCTAATGGTTTCTTATCAACTATATTTTTTTGCAAATTGTAAAGCATTTTGCTAGTTTACTTAGTTGGGGATTTCAGCGGGCCTATCCACCTACCCTTGTTTCCAAGAATTCCAGAACCTTCTGCCCTTTATTTACTGAACAGCTATAGCATCTAATGAGAAGATTCAAATGAAACATCCAAGAGCTACTGTTATTTGCATGTTTGAGGAAAATTTAAGGTTTCATATTGGAGATATTATGTATGCTTTGGCAGTTGTCATTCTTCTGTTATTGTTTTCCACGGGGAATAGTCGAGATTATTGTTCCTGAAACTTGGAATAATCTCGATTTTTTTCTCCTTTCAGGTGTGAAGGCTTCTCTACATACCCGAGAACGTATGACCTTCTTCATGGTAATCGCTTATTCACTCTGTACCAGGACAAGTAAGTGTTCTTAAACTCTTTACAGAAATGGATCTATGCTCTCATTTTTATATATTGAGGGATCTATAGCTACAATCTATTAGTCGGATATATTGCACAGAAAAGATAAAAGAAAGCGATACTGATACTTAAAGCTATATGATTGTGGATTAGGTGTGAATTTGAAGATATTCTCCTAGAAATGGACCGTGTTCTGCGTCCTGAAGGTGCGGTCATTCTTCGAGATGGAGTTGAAGTCTTGAACAAGGTTAGGAAAATCGCCGCGGGCCTGAGATGGGACACTAAATTATTAGATCATGAAGATGGACCCTTGGTGCCTGAGAAAATCTTTGTTGCTGTCAAACAATATGTTGTTGAAGGTGATGAAGACCAAAGCACACCAAACGACGATTGATTCATGCCAATATTTGAGTATATAGAGAAACCTGAGAATTCTGAAGAGTGGGAAGGTAAGATTTCCAGGCAGAGATATGAAGGTTTATTTCCTCAAATATGGCATACAACAGATAGTGCAAGTTCTCATGTAGAGCAATTTTAGTTATTTTTTCCTTTGATGTGTGATTTTTGGAGACCTTTTTTCTCCAAATAATGAAGCAGAGCAAGAGTTCATTAGAGTGATATGTATGTTTGGGAGCAAATTTAATAGTTGTTTCCACTAGCTACAAAGTTGAATTTTGAACATTTGTAATCCCTAATTTTTTTTTTATCTTGGTAATTTAATTTATTTTAACTTTTCTTCTCCTTCGATTTTTGTTGCTTTCCATTGATTCTTGTGTTTCGACTATCGTATTATTTTGTTTTACTGCTCAATATGCTTTGTTATGTTTTCACTTTTGTTACTTCTTTTTGGACTGTTTTTTCTTAAGTCGAGATCTATTGGAATCAGTCTCTGTACCTTGTCTCTGAGGTAGGAGTAAGGTGTGCTTATACTTGACTTTCCCCTGATACTATTTTGTAGGACTACCACTACATAAAAAAATGATCATTAGCGGCATTTAATTCTTAATTGTCGCTAAATATGTTTTTTTTAGCGGCAATTAGCACTCTTTTAATGTCTCTAAAGCCTTTAGCGACATTGGTTCTAATGACACTTAACTAATGCTGATAAAGATTTTAGCACTCTTTATTAATGTCAATATTTATTGCTGCTAAAAGTTGTTTTTCGTTGTAGTGTACACCGGTTATATTGTTATTGTGCTTGATTTCCAACTAAAAAGGTGGTAGTCTTTTCCCAAAGAAATGATTCGTTTTATTATCCAATTCCAGATGCTTACTAAAAAAAGTAGTTCCAACTTTTGTCACCCTTTAGTCTACTAAATTTGGGACCAACCTCGTCGTGGTGATTAGCGAATACGTTTGACTATTTAACTCTAACATGACACGTTTTCTCTTAGTCGTATTTTCAATTCTAACATGACACATTTTCTCTTAGTCATATATTCAATTCTAACATGACACGTTTTCTCTTAGTCGTATAGTTAGCGGATTTTCCACTTGAAGAACAAGACTATTCTTATATGTTTATGTACCTGAGTTTAGTCTACTACAAGATGGACCAACCTCGTTGTAGTGATTAGAAAACTCATGTCATCGTTCACTTATGATACATGTTTCTCCTGGTCAGTTTAGTCTACTAAAAGATGGACCAGCCTCGTTATAGTGATTAGAAAACACATGCCATCGTTTACTTATGACATATGTTTCTCCTAGTCAAAAGATTAGCTGAATTAATTGACTAGAGAGCGAGACTATTCTTATATGTTATCTACTATGTAAAAGTTTATATCCTTTGAACTAGATTTTAAGGAAAAATATGAATTGACATGTAGGATTAGAGAAACACATTTACAATATTAAATTTTCATAGCATAAAAGTGGTTTTGCATTGTAAAATTAATTAAATAGGCATCGCAAAAGAAATGTAGAAAAAAGAGTTAGAATTTGAAAGTATTAAGATTTTTGAAATACTAAAATATTAAATTTTCATAGCATAAAAGTGGTTTTGCATTGTAAAATTAATTAAATAGGCATCGCAAAAGAAATGTAGAAAAAAGAGTTAGAATTTGAAA
>JAJOOD010013107.1:0-23343 GCA_029582525.1 Solanum tacnaense | reverse complement strand
CCTATTGGATAAAAAATGTCCTTAACCTATGAGAAACTATTCAAATTTTTCCTCCTAACTCTTTATATGTGAGTTATATGGTCGTTTGAAGTTGACCATTATATGAACTCATGTGAAAACTTAGTCAATATAAATGCTTTGAACTCGGCTTGGTGTTTGAGGTACCTTACGACTCTAAAACACATCTGATACACTTACTACACTTAGTAAAGGGCCTTAACATATAATTTACAAATTATAAATCATCAAGTTCAGACCTATACGCATACGAAGATGGTTCAAATCTTTTCTAAAACTTATGGGGCGTTACAATATCTCTTCCTTGGGATCATTTATTCTCGAATAAAGATCAAAGCTAGAATAAACACGTGAATAGAGGAAACTAAGGTTTTCTTGGGATATTTTTTGTTGTATATCCTAGTATAAACTAAATTGTACAAACAATAGGGGTTTAGCAATCAACGATGAGAAATGTAGAAGCATGAGCTAAGAGCGTAAAAACTAGTATAGGCAGGAAGAACATAAACAAGGTCATGAACTTTGCCTCTATTGGTCTCTATAAGACTTGAAAAAAGAGCTCTTTTAACATTTTGAGGGAAGGCATAATCCATGTGAGACACCAACATGGATTCATAAAGCATGAACGATATAGATTGAACATGGGCCACACTCCATCTGAAGCTACTTGACATGCATGAGGTAAGAATAGTTCTATTATATCTTAAGCGATATGACTACTGACTTTTAAGCTTAAAAACACTTTTCAACTACGATTCTTCTCTTGAATATTATCCTTCTATCAGCTGCAACTAATAACCCTCACAGGGATACATATGACTGAGTCTAACCACATGCTCTCACAACATTAAAGCCTTATATGGAGTCACAAGGTTCTACACGTAATATGAATGTTCTAATCCTATATTTATGTAGGGAATTTCATTTCAAGAATACTATTTCTTACCAGACCATTTAACTAACCTTGAGTTCAAATCAAGAAGCTAATAGTATATAATGCATTCATTCATATGTTATGAACATAATATTTATGCCTATCACTATAACTACTTCATGGACTTGAAGGTAAACAACCCATCTAACAATTGTTAGCTTTCCTAACGTCTTTACAAGAGAAGGACACAAAGACTTTTTATCTAACTATAAAATATAATAGATCCTTGATATCCCTTCACTTTTTATAACCTTACATAGAATGAGCATACCACGATCTTGTAAATAAGGGACAAGTATCTTCCTATCTAAAATCATCATTTAGCTGCTATCAACAACATTATGATAACATAGGGAGGGTCACTAAATGACTGAGTATGAGGATTTAGAATAAGAATAGATATTATTAAGTTATAGCTTATACTTACCATGACTTCGACACTCATAAATGGGAGTCTTGAAGAGACAAGTGTTATAGGCACGAACACGTCATGTACTTGAAGCATATAACATATTGATGTACCACAAATTTACCGTACTTATCATATTTTAAAACTGAAGTTATGCATATGTCTTAAGCATTTGTTAGTAAATTTGATGGTATTTTATTTTTATTTTGCAGGAGAATAGTTTTTCATAGGTCGGGATGAAAAGGAGTTAAAACAACAGCTTTTTGGAGGATTATTAGTCAACTTACGAGCCGTAGGAATGATTTGTGGAATAAAGCACTGGTTTTTTTGAGCTAAGTGTTAGACAACGAAACCAGACTATGAGCTGTAAGAACTTCTACGAACCATAAGTCCAAGTCGTAGAAAACATTAGAGAGTTTGATCTCCAGCACTTGAAAGTTCTATGGGTCGCAGAACATACCTGTAGAAAAGTCCAAAAGATAGATTGGGGATGATGTTTTGACAAAAGGTCTCTACGAGCCGTAAAAATTCCTACGAGTCGTAGGACCTAACCGTAGAAACGATTGTCGAGTTCAGATTTTTCTATGTTTCATTTTCCTAGTTTATTTAGGATTAGATGTCTATAAATAGTCCATTATTATTTCGTTTTTGAATGTTAGACAGTTTATGCATTGAATTTTGGATTTGAGAATTATTTTGGTAAACGCTTTTCCATTTAAGTCTTGAATCATTGGTTTATAATACCTATTTTGTTCGTCAATTCAAGATTCCAGAATTCAACTACTCTAATTGTAAGTTCATGATTTATTTTAACAATATTAATATGAATTGTGATTACCCAAGCATGAGTTGCTAAATCCACTACTAGAGTTATGGGAACCATGAGAACTTAACAACGTCGACCTAATAATTAGTAATTACTAAATAGTGTTTATGCATCTATTGTTAATCTCTTCCCTTTGATTATTTTTTAACGGTGCGCAACGTTAGAACCCCCATTAACCTACTTGCCCGATCAAGAAAGTAATGAATGGAAAAATAAATTAAACATCAGAGATTTGACTACTACAACCTTCATTTAATAGCTTGAACCACCTTTGTAAGAGCTAATCATTGGTCAAGGGTAAGGATTAGTAAGACACACACCCGTAGACCGACCAAGTTGCGTGGTGAAATTTCCTATTTGGGAGACCAACCACTTAGGAGATCTAATTTATCAATTTTGCATGTTAAACACTAGACAATATTACTACTATAAGGTTTACTGCATTAAGGACTTGTGGGGAACACGTATACCCTACTTTTATCTTCTATTGATTCTACAAAACATTCAATCCTACTTACTTGATTACTTGTTACTGAATTAAATAAATCAAGCCTTTGTTTTACAATCCCCCCCCCCTCCCCCCCCCTTTTACAGAAAAAACTCAACTACAAGTACAATTAACAATCAATTTTGCCTAAGTCTAAATCTCATTCCTCGTGGGATCGACCCTAACATCTATTAGGTTCTTTATTTGAACAACGACTGCTTATATTTTTTTCTGTTAGTTTTTTTAGTTTCATTGATTCATTTTTAGTTTTTCTTGCCTGCTTTCCCCCACTTGTCATTTATTATTATTAATTATTATTATTATAATATAAAGACTGACTAATATAATAATAATAATATAATTTGTATGGAACTGATTAATTCTTGAAGAATAAATTAAGCATTTTAAATTTTAATATAAAAGACGTAAATTACTCTGTGACCCGCCTCATTCCATGTAAATTTTTAAAAACGTTTATGAATCTGTCCCCATACCTTGTTCTACTCCGTTGTCATTCTTATTTTTAAATATGGTTATGTTGAAAAAAAGTATCTACAATTTTAAAACAAAATCAAAACAAAAATAATCTTATCTAATCAGGAGGAATTGATACAGATAGACAAGTGTTACATACAATTGACAACATATAGCCCAATATTAATTAGCAATTAATAAACAAATAAAAAATTGGCACATATTAGCCTAACAGTAATATATCGACATTTTTAAAACTATTATTTTTAAATAATAAAAGATATTTAATATCATATCTCTTCTAACTTGCAACCATTACTCCTTAAAACTAGCAAAAGATTATTTAGAATTATCTCTCTCCTTTCAAATTATTACGTATTTTTTAAAATAATAAAAGAAAATTAATTCCATCTCTCTTCTAACCATTTCTTCTTAAAACTAGCAAAAGATTACTCAAAACTCTCCTTTCAAATTATTTTGTATTTTTAAAAATAATAAAAGAAAATTAATGTCATCTCTATTCTATCTTCCAACCATTTCCACTTAAAACCAGCAAAATACTATTTGAAATTATATCTTTTCTTAAAATTAGCAAATAATAATTTGATTATGATTATTCTTATTTCAAAGATATTCCTATGAGTTCATTACCTGTCAATTATTTTGTCTTTGAACTCAATACATATTCACTTAACAAATTTGTATACATTTGTTTTCATTGATATTCATTAATCCATATTCATCTAATAGATTGACATACATTTGTATTGGATACATTTGTTCGCATTCATTATAAATTTGTATACATTTATATTTATTGCATTAATATCTTTCAAATTTTACATAGGTTTACATTTGTATTAGATACATTCGTCCATATTCATTTATAAATTGGTATACATTTGTTTGCATTAATATCTTTCTAGTTTTACATTTGTATTGGATACATTTGTTCGTATTCATAATAAATTGGTATACATTTATTTGCATTAGTATCTTTCAAATTTACATTAATATACATTTGTATTGGATACATTCGTCCATATTTATTTATAATAATGTATACATTTGTTTGCATTAGTATCTTTCTAATTTTACATAGGTATACAATTGCTTGCATTACTATTTTGGAATGCAATCAACAAAATTCATTAACAAATTTAGATAAGTTTACATTGTTGTGTGTTCGCTTGTATTCATTAACAAATTTAGATACATTTGTTGGAGACAAAATAAATATTCATTATCAAATTCAATCAACGAAATTTAATATTTTTAAAAAATTTCAATATATATACAGTAAAACCTCTATAAATTAATAATCTCTCTAAAGTAATATTTTTCTCCGGTCCCAACTTGGGCCAATGGAAAATATCACCAATTTCGATAAGATAATATATTTACTGAAGACCCCTATATAAATATATGGTCCCATTAATATCATAAATTAATAATTCTTTAAAAGTACAAATATATCTAATACAATTTAGTGAAATATGATTCTATTGTGTTCTGTTTTTTCTTAAAATTTAAATCTAGTTGAAACTCGTCTTTAGCTTTTCTTATTGCATCCAAGAGCTCCAATGTTGTCTTTTTGAAGTGTACCATAAAATTGTTAAGAGTTATAGATGAGATAAGTGCTTCCTTACATGTAATTGATTCCAAAGGTATAGTATCATCTTCAACTTCATCATCAACATCACTTTTTCTGATGATATTCACAATTTCTTCTAAGCTCTGGACCTCTGAACATGTATCACTTTCACCCGGATAATCCAACAGGTTATTGACATCCATTTTATTGTGGTAATCGAGATCATTAAACATGACCTCAAGTTTATGAATGACGTTTTCACAAGTGGGTTCATTCAAATTCTCTAAGATTGCATCCTCCGAACGAATTTTATAGTGTCAAAAACAATTTGCTATTGTCTCTTGCATAACATTTGTTCTCCAAGCAGGGACTGCAAAATTGATAGCATCCAAAACAGTAATCTTTGTTGGATCAGTTTGTCCCACTTCATAACCTTCTAATATCCTATGATAAAATCTTTTAAGATAATACATCTTGAAAGCATTTATTATCCCAGCATCACAAGGTTGAATTTTGGATGTCATGTTGGGTGGCAAGAAAAACAATTCAGCCATTTGTAGTCCTTCAATATTTCTATTATGGGCTGGACAATTATCTACCATAAGCAAAACTCGTCTACCATGCATTTTGTGGTCAAACCAACGAATATATTCATCAAAAAGCACACTTGTCATCCATGATTTTTTGTTTGCATGATAGTGATAATTCAATAAATATGATACATAAATTACTAAGATACAATGATTTTGATGTTTCGTTGTACTTTATGTATAACATTTTTTTTGTGAAATCAATAAATATGATACACAAATTAGTAAGATACAATGATTTTGATATAATCAAAATTAACCTTCATTAAATCTCAAATCATTCTTTAAATTAATAAATATTAATTTATCGATTAAATAATATCTCTTTAAAATAATAAAATTTCATGGTCCCACCTATATTAATTTATAGAAATTTTACTGTATATATATAAATTAATTATTTATTAAAAATTGAAAAAACGTCAATTCTAGAATTCACGAAACGTTGCAATTTTTGGGGGGAGAAAATGTTGTAAAATTATAATACAAATACGAAAATTTGTAAAAAGAAAAAATCTTGCATCCAATTACAAGATAAAGACTGTAGAAAATCTCAACTTTTTAAAAAAAAATAACCCAGACAACCAATATAAAAAAAAATTGGTATGATTTGAGTTACTTATTGTGAAGAGTTACTGTTGTGATTAATCTTTAATGGAAGTATTTTAGAGAAGAAGATAGAAATCCTAAACTTGAAAGAGGGAGGAAAAAAAAGGGAAGAAAGAGAGAATTGAAAAATACGTAATTTTTTTTGTTGACAAATTATAAGAAGAGAGAAAAAAGGAACAATAAAAGCAAACAAGCTAACTGCTAGGAAATAGAGAGAGAAAATTCAGAAGAAAAATCAATTTAAAAAAAAAAGAATGTGGCTATTTAATGCCAAATAAATATTTAAAAAAACTCTTTTTTTGCTAAAAAATTTAAAGTGGACTATTTATTACCAATAAAGTCTATAGGTTGTCATGCTATGCCATTTTTTTCATATGAAGAGTCAAAAAATAGATCCACTATTTAAATGTCAAAAGTAAGAAAAAAATAGGCCCACTATTTAAGTATAAAAAAAATAAAATAATGGAGACAATCAGGACATATGATTTAAGCTTTTTTTTCTTTGGGAAAAGGCTCAATTATGTCATTGAACTTTCAGAAAATGTTCATTCATGCCATCCATTAAAAATTTGGCTCATCTATGCCATTGCTGTTAAAGAAAGGCTCATTCATGCCATATTTTAACTCCGATTTTGCAAAACCACTTTTTACACCTCAAACAAGGTTTAACACTTTTCAATTGAAGTTTTTAGATCAAATGTACTCTTTTTGTTTGTTATTCCTTTAAAACACCAAGAACACATGAAAACCATAAACAACTCTCAAATTTTCAACATATTTAGTTCTTCACAAAATCATCTCAAATTCTGGCTACATAATTAATTTTTTTTTTTTTTGGAAAACCAAAATTCTAAAATTATTTGTAGAGTTTAAAAATTCACCCAGAGTAAAAAAAAATTCCAAAAAAAAACAAATATTAATCCCAAAATTTCAAAAAATTGCTTTGATTCATGTTTTTGTAGTTGTTTTTGACATTTGATCTTTGTTCCCTACTGTTTTTTGAGTCTATATTCAAATTTTTAAATGATTTAAAGTTATGGAGAAAATTCTACCATTAAAGAATGTTGAAGTTTTGAAACTTTAAAGATTTCAAGTGAGTCCTGTTGAGTTAGGTTGAATTCGCGCTCAAAAGATATTGAGTTTTAATATCTAGCTTGGAGGGAAACTACTCTTGAAATTTGAGGTGATTTCGTGAAGAATCAAAGATGTTAGAAATTTAGGAATTGTTAATATTTTTATTTTATGTGTTCTTGGTGTTTAAAGAAAAAGCAAAAAGAGTACATTTGATCCAATAACTCCAATGGAAAAGTGTTAAAAATTGTTTGGGATGTAAACAAATGATTTTGCAAAATCAGAGTTTAAAAAAATAGCATGAATGAGTTTTTCTTTAATAGCAATGACATAAATGAACCAAAATTTTAGCGATGACACATATGAACTTTTTTCAAAGCCCATGACATATTTGAGCCTTTTCCCTTTTTCTTTTTTTTCCTTTTTAGGATTTATTGATTTCAATTGGCTTTGTCATTTATGATTTTCTTATGTTCAAATTGAAAACATTTATGATAACTAGAGGACCAAATTGGGTTTAATTTGAATATTTTTAAAAGTTTAGAAGTTTTAAATATTACATTTTAGACCCCAATTATCTTAATCACTAATTAAAAAAAGTTTGTCTTGGTCAATCCTTTTTTGTCACCAATTTTAATTTCAACACTTTTTTGTCACCTCCTCAATTTTGATCTTTGTTCCCTACTGTTTTTTGAGTCTATATTCAAAATTTTAAATGATTTAAAGTTGTGGAGAAAATTCTACCATTAAAGAATGTTGAAGTCTTGAAACTTTAAAGAAATTCCAAGTGAGTCTTGTTGAGTTAGGTTGAATTCGCGCTCAAAAGATATTGAGTTTTAATATCTAGCTTGGAGGGAAATTACTCTTGAAATTTGAGGTGATTTCGTGAAGAATCAAAGAAGTTTGAAATTTAGGAATTGTTAATGTTTTTTATGTGTTCTTGGTGTTTAAAGAAGAAGCAAAAAGAGTACATTTGATCCAAAAACTCCAACGGAAAAGTGTTAAAAATTGTTTGGGATGTAAAAAATATTTTTGCAAAATCGGAGTTTAAAAAAATAGCATGAATGAGTTTTTTCTTTAACAACAATGACATAAATGAACCAAACTTTTAAGGAAAAATTGTATATATAATAGCAAACTATTAATTCAAATTAAATGTTGTCACACCACTTTCCTTTTTTTACAATTGTTAAGGATATGACCTTTTTTTAAAATAAAATAAAATTTTGAGTCGCCACTTGAAATTGAGTTTTTTAGGTGTTTCAAGTCACCTGGTAATTCCTAATTTAAAAGAGAAAAAAAACTTTTTATTTTTTAGTCTACGAAAATAGAGATTGGGTAAGGAATTCTATTGATCGGAGGGAAGGTGTGAGGCACCCCCGAGTCCCGTGGTTCGAGCACGGTCCCTTTATTAACTCATGTTTGGCTAAAATAATTTTTTTGGATAAAAAAATAAATTTGCGTTAGTTACTAAAACAAAATTTTAATAAAAAAAAATGATTGGCCTAGGAGCGTAACCGCACACAAGACCACTTTTTTAGAAAAAATACACACAAAGGATCGTAACCTAACCACATGGTGGTATTTATTATATATATATATATATATATATATATATTTTAAAAGACTGATAATTAATGACTCAAAATTTATTTAATAATGGGAAAAAAAATTAATAAAAAAATAAGTTGTTGCAACATATAGACATGAAAAAGTTTTTTTTTTTTTTTGCAAATTGCTAATTAAGGAATTAATGATATTTTATTTTATTTTAAAAAAATCAAATAAATATTAAGTATCACTACTTGACGATAACAACAAGAGAAAAAAAAGTATATATTTTAAAAAAAAGAGAATAATGACTAAACCCCTTTTAAAGCAAGTAGTGATATACTAATTATTTTTATTTTTATTTTATATAATTTCAGAAAACGACCACTTTGGTAAAATTTTCAGTTTTACACAAATGGTCATATGCTCTTCTAAAAGAAAATTGCAGAAATAGCCATTTTATCTAATAGTTAAATTACTAACCAAAAGTAGTTGTTTTTGTATTTTTGTTTCAATAACCATTTCATATATTTATTTAAGAGAAAGAAAAACACAATTTATGAAATGATCAAATTTACATTTTTTGCAAAAATGACCAGATTTACATTTTTTACAAAAACGACCAGATTTGCATCTTTTGCAAAAATGACCAATTTTGTATTTTTTTATTTTATTTTATTTTTTTTGCAAAAAAAACAGCCTCTTTTTTTTCTTTTCTTAAAATGACCAGAAACTAAAAATTAAAAAAAAAGACTTTGAAATTGTTGTTTTTTTTTTTTGGCAAAAACATGAGTTATGTATCAACTTCATAATGATAAATATAAAATTAACGCCTAGTTTAATAATAGAACACAAATATATAATAACAACAAAATATAATTTAACTAATTCCAATAAAGTTATGTATCACTTCATAATGATAAAGATAGAATTAACACTTAGTTTAATAATAAAACACAAATATACAATAACAATGAAACATAATCATATTAAGTATCATAACATATTTAACTAATTCAAATAAGACTAAACATAATAATTAAATCAAAAATATAAACATGCTTCATTGTTTTTTGAAGTTACATTGCAAAATGTAAGGAAAGAGATATACCTAAAGAGATGATGACAAAACAATGACGAAAGTAAAACTCAATTCAACTCCCAAAAGACCACCAAAGATGAAATATATATATATATATATATATATATATATTTATTTATTTATTTATTTATTTCTTTTTAGAAGTAATGATTTTCCCTTTTCTAATTTTCTGTTCTTGTTCTTTCTTTTTTTTCTATTTTTTTTAAATGAAAGAAGAATGGGGTTTAAATAGGTGTGGAGCATTAAACCCCCCACTCTTCTTGAAAACTTAAGAGCCAATGCATGCATTGAACTCTTTGTTTTCCCAAGGTGTCACCCAAGAAGACCAATGGAATTTCCTCTTTTCTTTTTCCTTTTTCTTTTTTTCAAAATAAAATTAATTAAAAGACTGCATTGCCCTTTTAGATGACCCATTTCTTTTATTCATTAATTGAATAATAGCTAACTGGGTCATCTGAAAATTTAGAATAGGCCCAAAATGCTATTTTAGATGACCCATTCTTTTATTCATTAATTGAATAATAGCTAAATGGGTCATCTGAAAATTTAGAATAGGTCCAAAATGTCATTTTAGATGACCCATTCTTTTATTCATTAATTGAATAATAGCTAAATGAGTCATCTGAAAATTTTAAAATAGGCCCAAAATTGATCAAGACCCAAACATCAAAAGAAAATCAGCTCACTAACACAAAATCTAAACATCTAAAACTATTCTGAAGATCAAACACAACAAATAAAAATTAAAATAAAAACGAAATTAAAAAAATTAAAAAAAAAAAAAAAAAAAAAACTCAAGCAACAACTTCAACATGATAAAACTTAAAGAATACTAACAAAACAATATAAATCCGGCACCAAAACTACTTATATGGTTAAAAAAAATGTTATAACGACGGATTTGGATAGAGGATGAGAAGGGGAAATGATTGTCATAGATTTTCGGATGAATGGAGGTCACCGGAAAACTCCGCCGGAAAATTTATTGATGGATTTTGGACATAAACTTTACATCAGATGATAGCCCTTGAAGAGCTCTACACTTTTATGTAAAAGATATAGGACGGGGATGACCAAAACTTTGTAAATCTAAAGAAAAAAATGAAGATTTGTGTTTGATTTTTCTTAGATCTACGGAGTTTGACTATGAATATGAATGAATGGTTTGCGGATTTGTGTAAAAGAGGATGAAAGGAAGAAACGGTAAAATTTTAGAGATTTTTCCGACCAAGGGGTGGTGGCCTCCGGCGGCAGTGGCGGTGGCCGGCCGACGGCAGGTGGAAGCAAATGGGAGAAGAAATGTCGGTTGCCCGTACAAGACACATTGAATCTATCGTTCTTAGAGTTGATCAAAATGTCGGTTGCTAGAATAAAATCATAAACATAATTACAATTTGACTCTATTTTATCAAAATAAAAAATAAAAAAAATGGCCCAGTTTTCTATAGATACTGGAATATTGATTTTTTTTTTTTTTTGGTATGACCGAACTCCAAAGGGTTGCCTATGTATCCTTTCGGAATCAGGTCAAACGTAGTTCAAATTTTCAAAGAGAGGATTTTTTTTGAGGTGCCTTTGTTCTCCCAACCATAAACTTTTCATAGTATCTTAGAACGCATTAGATGTAGTAACTTTTGACTGCGTCCGCATTAACAATTATGTTTGTGATTTTTTCCTTCACGTCTGTAAGGTGCAAGGCTCCTTTGGACAACACTTCCTTAATGAGATATGAACCTTGTCAATTTGGGGCAAATTTTCCCTTGGTTTCTTCTTGGTGCGGGTGAATGCGCTTTAAGACCAGTTGACCTACTTCAAAGTGTCTTGGGTACACCTTTTTGTTGTATGCACGAGCCATCCTTTGCTGATAAAGCTGACCAAAATAGACGGCCGTCAATCGCTTCTTATCTATTAATGTGAGCTGCTCTAGTCGGGTTTTGACCCATTCAGTATCCTCAATTTCAGCCTCGACAATAATTCGAAGAGATGGAATTTCGACTTCCGCTGGTATCACAACCTCAGTCCCATACACCAGCAAATAAGGAGTTGCACCAATCGAGGTACGCACTGTTGTGCGATATCCTAAAAGTGCAAAAGGCAGCTTCTCATGCCATTGTCTAGTGCCTTGAACCATTTTCCTGAGAATCTTTTTGATATTCTTGTTGGCTGCCTCCACAACTCCGTTGGCCTTTGGTCGGTATGGAGTAGAATTGTGATGCACAATTTTGAACTGCTCACATACCTCCTTCATCAAATTGCTATTAAGGTTTGCAGCATCATCCGTGATAATAGTTCTTGGGATACCAAAACGACAAATGATGTTTGAAAGGACAAAATCCACGACCGCCTTCTTAGTGACTTCCTTGACAGTGATTGCCTCCACCCATTTAGTAAAGTAATCAATTGCGACCAAAATGAATCGATTTCCATTTGAAGCTTTTGGCTCAATTGGTACGATGACATCCATTCCCCATGCAACAAAGGGCCAAGGAGCGGCCATGGGGTGCAACTCTGAAGGAGGTGAATGAATGAGATCACCATGAATTTGACACTGATGGCATTTTTTCACAAAGCAAAAGCAATCCCGTTCCATGGTAAGCCAGTAATATCCTGCTCGGAGTATTTTTTTGGCAAGGACATATCCATTCATGTGTGGTCCACATACCCCAGCATGTACTTCATTCATGATCTTCTCGGCCTTTTCAACATCCACACATCTTAACAAGTTCAGATCCGGGGTGCGTTTATATAAAACTTCCCCGCTCAAAAAGAAACCACTAGCAAGACGTCTAATAGTCTTTTTTTGGCTTCTATTGGCATGTTCGGGACATTTCATCTGATTCTGCTTCCACAGTGTTACAATAGCCATGTTGGTCCCGAAGTTGAATCTCCAAGGGAGTAATGCAAGTGTTTCCAGGATATGGAAGCATTGAGGCCAAAGTAGCCAAGGCATCTGCCAATTCATTATGAAGTCTGGGGATGTATCTAAACTCGATGGACCTAAACCTTTTGCTAAGATCTTCCACACATTGTTTGTATGGAAGAAACTTGAGATCTCGAGTTTTCCATTCGCCTTGAGCTTGCCAAATAAGCAAATCAAAATCTCCCAACACAATTAGTTCTTGCACACCCAAATCTACTGCCATATTTAGACCCATGATGCAAGCTTCATACTCTGTTGTGTTATTTGTACAGAAGAAACGAAGTCGAGCTGTTGCAGGGTAATGCTGCCCTGTGGGCGATATGAGAATTGCCCTAATCCATGTGCCCTTTCTATTGATTGCTCCATCAAAGTATAATTGTCAGGCTTGATTTTCATCTGGATCTACTTTTTCAACTAGTTAATCTCTTCATTTGGAAAATATGTATCTAATGGTTCATAGTCGCCATCGATTGGATTCTCTGCCAGAGCTTGAGCTTTCATTGCAGTTCGAGTGACATATATAATGTCAAATTCAGTGCAAGATTTGCCATTTCGCGAGTCTGCCAGTTGGCATTGGCTTCTGAAAGATGTACTTCAAAGGATCCATCCTAGATATGAGGTAAGTCGTGTAGGACAAAAGGTAATGCCTTAACTTTTGAGCTACCTAAGTTAGGGCGCAACATGTCCTTTCCAAGAGGGTGTACTTGACGTCATAACTACTGAATTTCTTGCTCAAGTAGTAGATAGCTTGCTCCTTCCTGCCTGTGGAATCGTGTTGATTGAGAACGCACCCAAATGAATTATTTGTCACTGAAAGATATAGAAAGAGAGGCCTATCAAGTTCAGGCGGGACCAATACGAGAGGTTTGGACAAATATTCCTTGATTTTTTCAAAAGCTTGTTGACAATACTCCGTCCATCTGACAGCAACATCCTTTTTCAAAAGTCTGAAAATGGGCTCACAAGTGGTTGTGAGTTGAGCAATAAACCTGCTGATGTAGTTCAACCTCCCAAGTAGACTCATGACTTTGGTCTTATTTTTCGAGGGTGGCAAATCTCGAATGGCTTTTATTTTGGAAGGATCCAATTCGATTCCCCTTCTACTGACAATAAAACCCAGAAGTTTTCCAGATGGAACTCCAAATGCACATTTTGCTGGATTAAGCTTGAGATCATATCTTTGCACTCTTTCGAAGAATTTTCTCAAATCTTACACATGGTCAGCTTGTGTTTTAGATTTGATGATTACGTCATCGACGTATACTTCGATTTCTTTATGCATCATATCATGAAACATGGTGGTCATAGTCCTCATGTAAGTTGCCCCAGCTTTTTAAGACCGAATGGCATGACCCTATAGCAATAAGTCCCCCATGGAGTGGTGAAAGCAGTTTTCTCAGCGTGCTTTTCGTCCATCAAGATTTGATGATACCCTGCATATCAATCCACAAAAGATTGAATTTCGTGTCTAGCACAATTATCAACTAGAATGTGGATATTAGGCAAGGGAAAGTTGTCTTTTGGACTAGCTTTGTTCAAATCCCGATAGTCAAGACAAACTCTTGTCTTTCCATCCTTTTTCGGCATAGGAACAACATTTGCCAACCAAGTAGTGTAATGAATAATTTGGATCACATTTGCATTTAGTTGTTTCATGATTTCTTCCTTGATTTTTTCACTCACGTCCGGTTTGAATTTTCTTCTTTTTTGTTGGACGGGTGGAAAACCAGGATGAGTGGGCAACTTATGGACCACTAAATCAACACTCAAACCTGACAAGTCATCATAGGACCAAGCAAACACATCCTTGTATTCAAACAAAAGTTGTATTATGGCATCCCTAATTTCCTTCTTGACATGAAGACTTATTTTTATTTCTTTGACTTCCTCATTACTTCCCAAATTGATGGCCTCAGTTTCACTAAGATTAGGCTTAGGTTTGTGCTCAAACTGTTCCAATTCCCTATTAAATTCCCTAAAAGCCTCTTCTTCATCATATTCAACCTCTCGACTCGGTGATTCAAGAATAAACAACTCTTTGAGATCTGGGAGTGAATTTCGCATGCATGTCATGTTATCAAAGCCAGCATTTACAGAACTGAAAAATGGAGAATAAGAATGAGGGGAGGGAAAAGACAAAATTTTACTATGAAACTGGAATTTCATTTCATTGAAATTAAAAAAGGATAGAAGGATTGACATTAAAACAAAACACTTTCAAATATTCGAATCATAACCCTGACAACAACAAAATACAAAAGAGCAGCAAAACAAACTACCAAGACTCCTTCCTTATGGGGAAATGAGTGGCTTCCTAATTGTTTAACTCAACACTTGAGCCCACGAGCTACACATCGGCATGACTTGTACCTTCACCAACTTGGACCATGTTTACTTCACAAAACAACTGACTGAGATCCTGAATAACTTCTTCAATGTCTTCATGAGTAACAGAAGCTTCCATTTCTGGACCCTGAGGCTTGATAAAGGAATGATAAATATTGGGAATCGATTGTGGCAACGCCCAATCAATCCTTTTGTGGTTCTTAGTCTCATCTCTATTTCTCTTGCTTTGTTTGTATCCGAGGCCAGAGGTGCCTTAGTTCCCTAAAAGAGTAATGGGATCCACAATTCCTTGCGAACATAGTCCCAAACCTTTACCAGGTTGATAACCATATTTGAGCATTGTCGTTGCTACTATTGAAGAGGAAGAAGAGAAACATGGTTGGATAATGGGGTCTCCTTCTCTAAAGTGATCGACTGATACGGCCTCAAAAGACTGGTAAACAATGGAATCACATCCTTCTTTTGCCTCAATGTATGGAATGGAGGGATCTCTGTAAATAGGTAAATCATCTTCCCCATGCACAATGATTTCCTGATGGTTGTGTTCAAACTTAACAACTTGATGCATAGTTGATGGGACTGCCCGAGCATGTGGATCCATGGCCTTCCCAATAGAAAATTATAAGATGTGTCCATGTCCATTACTTGGAACACAATCATAAAGTCTACCAATCCAATTGTCATGTTTAACTTGATTTCACCAATGGTATCCCGCCATGAGCCGTCATAAGCTCGAACAAATACATTGTTGGGGCGAATTCTATCAGGGTTAATTTTCAAGCTTTGCAGCATAGAGAGAGGACATATGTCTATCCCTGATCCCCCATCTATCATGACCCTCTTTACATAGTACCCTTCATATTTCACTGTAAGAAGCAAAGCTCTGTTGTGTCCGGCTCCCTCCATGGGAAACTCATCATCAGTGAAAGTGATGGTGTTTGACTCAAAGATGCGCTTGGCCATTTTCTCTAACTGATTTACCGTGGTCTATTTCGATAAATGTGCTTCATTCAAAATCTTATTCAACACACAACGATGTTCTTCTGAGTGCAAGAGTAGAGACAACAATGAAATCTGTGCAGGAGTTTTCTTCAATTGTTCCACAACAGAGTAATCTGGAACCTTAATCCTTTTTAGAAACTCTTCTGCTTCTTCCTCAGTAACTGCTTTCTTCAGCGGTACTTGGATGTTTTGAGTCATCTTCCCTTTTCTTAATTCTTCTGGAGAATAACATCTTCCAGATCGTGTCAGCCCTCCTGCTTCATCAACCTCTTCAACAATCTCCTTTCCTCGGTAAACCACAGCGATTTTGTTATAGTTCAAGGGACAGCCTTTGAATCAGTTACCGAAAGTTGTTGGACGGGCTTAACAAAGATAGGTCCTTTCAATTTTGCCAAGCAATTTTGGTCCTATTGTGTTAATGAAAAACCCTTTGATACATACAACTTCGGCATACCTGCTCGAACTTCAATCCCCTTCGAAACCCCCGGGACACACAAAACTTTGGTATCAAGGTTGACACCTTCCACACTCAAAGATGCAACTGGTTCTAAAATCTTTATCGGCTTGTTTTCCTCTCCGATCTTCCTAAACAACTTTCCCATTTTGCCAAGGAGTTTGTACTCTTGATCATCGCAGATCATACCCACTAAATTGTTTTGAGCTGGAAGTGGGTTATTAGTCACATTGGGAGTGTTTTGATCATCTGTCACAACAACCACTCCATGATCGATTAGCTTCTCTTTCACCCCTTTCAAGGTCCAACAATTATTAGTGTTGTGTCCTGGGCCCCTGAATGATACTCACATCTTTCATTGGCTTGGAAACCTGGAGCAGTTGGATTCAGACGATGTGGTGGGATAGACCCAATCACTCCTATCTTTCTTAACTTTTGAAACAAGCTGGAGTATGACTCTTCTAATGGAGTGAATTTCCTTTTCTGTCCCTGTCTTGAGCATAATTTTGCATAGGAGAAGGGTTGTAAGGGACCTAATAGGGTGGTCGTTGTGGGCGAAGATTTCCTTGAGTTGGGGCCCGAAAATGTGGGCGATTGGGAGAATGCACATATGACTGAGCATTGAAGACCATGTATGGAGATGGAGATACTGGATATTGAGGGACATAATAGTAGTAATATTGAGGATATCTAAATTGTCCCTGAAGTGGCGGGTAAGGACAATTAGAATTCCTTTGAGCACCCCTTGATGCTAGCGAAGAAATTTCCTCTTTTCTTTTACGATTTCCAAACCTTCCTGAACCACCTTGAATGGCCTGTGTGGTAGCTTTGATTGCTTCCTGGCTCACAATCCTTCCTATTTTGAGACCACTTTCGACCATTTCTCCAATTTTGATTGTTGTGTGAAACGATCTTCCCATTGCGACTGTCAGGTGGTGGAAGTAGTCAAGATCTTGAGACTCTATGAAGATATCAACCAATTCTTGCTCATCTAATGGTGGCTTGACCCGGGCTGCTTGTTCCCTCCATTTGATAGCATACTCTTTGAAGCTTTCATATGGCTTCTTTCTCATATTAGAAAGTGTATTGCGATCTGGCATAATGTCGACATTGTACTAAAATTGTCTAACAAAATCTTGAGCCATATCATCCCAGATGTGCCAGTGGGAGATCTCTTGGTCTATAAACCATTCTGAGGCAACACTAGTCAGGCTCTCACCCAAATAAGCCATGAGCAGTTCCTTTTTACCCCCTGCACCTCTAAGTTGATTGCAATATCTCTTGAGGTGAGCTATGGGATCACTATGCCCGTCATACTTATCAAACTTAAGGGTTTTGAATCTAGGTGGCAGGTAAACATTTGGGAACATACACAAGTCTTTGAACGCGACACTTTTGTGCCCTCCTAGCCCTTGCATACTTTTCATGTGTTGCTCAATGCTTTTCATTTTCTTCAAAGTGGGCCTCTCAACATCAATAGGGGAGCCGAATTGTACAGAGTTAGGGCCCCTGAATGCTATCCCAAGAGTATAGTATTGCTCTGGATGGACGGTGAACTGTCCCTCTTGAGTTGCTCTCTGCGTCACAGTTGGTTGTGGGAGAGTATAGACCGGTGCAACTGTCGCGACTTTGGGATTATTCCTGAATGGCATGCCTTGAGAGCGTGTTGTTGATGGTCCGTCCCCATAATTATCAAATGGACCATACCCTGGAGGAAAGAAAGGATCTGATATCGGGACCTGAGAAGATGAAGATCGGATACTAGTGATCTCAGGAAAATCGAGAATAGACGTTGGTGGTTCTTGGCCATTGGCCCAGGCTTGCCACAATTATGCCATAACATGTCTCAATGTTCGATTTTCTTCAACAGTGGCTGACTCTCTTGTCGTTGAATCAACTGGAATATCCACTGGGTTCACCACAGTTTCAGTATTACTTGTCATTGACGCTCTTACCTTAGACCTGGTAAAGTACGGGTGCTCTACCAGTTTACCACAAACCAACCACTGCAAGCTTACTAAACTAAAGAGAAATGAACAAACTTGTTAGGGTTTAAACATCAATCACATACCTGTTAATCACATAGTAACATGAGTTCAGAAGGCCATTGTCTCATCCCAGCTTTGCTTCGCTCATTGTCTTTCCTTTTTTTTAAAGTTTTGATCGAACCCTTTGGAGGTTGCTTACGTATCATGTCGCCGCATGAATCAGATCATTACGTAGTTCAGAAATTTAGACAACTCAACAATATTAATTTAGACAAGTGAAACCAAACCTTGTCATTCATTTCCAAAAACTTTAGGCAAAATGACAAAACCAATAGGTTTAAACACAACCATGATCAACATGATCTCTTTGAACACCAAACTTTAAACTGAAACACTGAGTCTTAAAAAAACAAAATGAAACAAACAAACGAACAAAAACAGCTAAACTCTTCTTCAATCTTCATCATCCTCCTAGGGCTTTCTTTGTCCTCTCAAGGTCTCATACAGATTCAACAACACTTTCGGCAGATGGGGAACAATGGCCCGTGCTTGCACAACCACTTCTGGGTTATTTATACGACGATGATTTTTAATAACATAAGAGGTTTGTTCTGCCAGGTGATGAACTTGACGCCTAGCCCTTCCCATATTTTCATGGCAGTTATTCAACCAAAACTGATAATCACCAAGATTGTTCCTTAAAATGGCCTCTCGCTCCTCTGCCGCTTCAAGTTGATGGCGAAGTGTTGCTCTCTCAATGATCATTTGTCTTTTCCCCTCTTCGATATCGACACAATAACTGATTTTCCTTTTATGTTCTTCTAACTGTGCATTAAACTGATCATGTAAACGCATCCAACATGACCTTTCTTTCTTAAATTTCTCCTTCTGCCGCTTAAGTTCTCCCTTTTGATAGTGCACGACCTCTTCAAATGCCACTAAGTCCCTCTTCAATCGAGAAATTTCAAAACTCTGCTCTTTTTTATCTGTCGGGACAAGTGAATTCTACTATCCAACTCTTTCTCTAACCGTGATAATTTCCCCTCTACATATTTCAATTTCCCTTCCACATTTTGTAACTCCAACTGAATATTTCTTCCTCTTTGGACTTGAACTTCTTGCCGGTCAATGGTGGTTTTGGCCTTCTCCAACTCTTTTTCCAACTGTTTTATGATGTGCTGGTCTTTTCTTTTTCTGCTGGATCCTTCGGGGAATGTCACCAAATGTTGCTGGATCACGAAACCACGATAGGTACCCAGGCACCACTTTTCCTTTAGTTTGCTCCACAACCATTTCACTTAGCTCATAAATTATACTCCCAAACCAGATCTTCAAAATATCAGTGCTATCAAAGGCAAAACCTAGCGGGGGTGTAAAATACAAATCTACTCATATCATCATTTGGTGGGATTTCTTATACTCTAGCCAGCTGACGCATAATCCGAAGTGGGGTATAAGGTTGAACACCTCTAAGCCCAATCAACACAAGAAACGAGATACCACTAGACATGCAAATGACATCCTTAGCTGGGAACCAGTAATAATTCCACACTATTTCATTAGACGTGATCACCGAAAGTTTCTCTTCACACGCTATAATTCCTTTTGGAAAATAGATTTTTGCTTCTCTTTCCTTATGGGAGGAAACATAATTACACCAGTCTGAAGTGAACCTGGGTGCACGATCATGGTGATAAAGATGTTTCAAAAACCATATTTGCAACAAGATGTTGCAGCCTTCAAAGTACATTTCCCCATTTATGCATTTAGTCAATGCACGAAACATATCTGCCAGGATCATAGGAATAATAGTAGGACTTTCCATTGTGGTCAACGTCTTCACCACCCCAGCCAGACGAATATCGATATGCTTGTCCCGTTTGGGGAAAACAATGAGCCCAAAAAAAGCGACCATGAAGGCAAAACATCCATTTGCCTTCAAAGCCTCTTCACCCCCTTGGTTGCTAAGTTGGTTCCGATAGTTTTTAAATTCATCATTTTGGTCATACCTCTCGTATAGAAAGTCCAATGAAACCCACCCATTTTTCAAACTCTCCTTCTCTATTTGATTGATCTTGAGAAGTTCCAGGAACTTTTTGGCATCAACGTTCTTTGGAATTATAGGTTTTTTATTGCGTAGATCAGCACCCCAAACACTGGACCTCTTCCCCATGAAACTGGCGATTTCTTCCAGAGTTGGTGTCATCTCGAAGTTAGAAAATTGAAACACATTATTTTTGAAATCCCACAAAGGAATCAATGCCTCGATCACATCCCTTCTAGGGTCAATCTCCATTAGATGCATTAGATGTCCCAAATGTTCTTTTATTCTCCTTTGCTCATGACTCCCCATGTCTGTCCATCATCGCCATAAATCATTGGGTATTGTGTCAACGATCATGAACTCTGGAATTCTTTCACTTCTAGGCATTTTGGAACCCTGTCCTTTGGTCGGAGGTGTCATTTGTACCTTTGAATAGAATTCAATTAATGTTTTACAACAAACTCTAACTGAGGGAGAAAAGTAAAAAAAAAAAGAATTATTTTTAAATTATTTTTTTTAAAAAAAGAAGACAAAATACCCATTTTTACAAATATCGAACCCGAGAAGAGATGCCTATGTATCTCATTTTAATGAGAATCAGGTGTGCGTAGTTCATGGAAAAAAAAACTCACACTTGAAAGACCACCCCTTTTATTTTTAACCTTTTTTATTATTATTATTTATTTATTTTTAAAATAAAATAAAATTGAAAGACAAAGCTATTATAAAGCTGGTCAACAATATAAAGGCTTTCTGAACAAATTATTTTCACGTAACACATAAAATGAACATGTTGGACTAGAGTGGGCACATATCTTAGATTTTCTAGGTCAAATGCAAATGATGCAAATAAACGTAGCCTACCAGAGATAGTTTTTGCTAGGTTTAACACTTTATTTGTAAGGTGTCTAGACTAGCTTACTCGAGTGGACAACTCAAGCCGAGAAGGGTCAGCGTCCCGATAGTAGAGCTATTCCAATTTAACTAGTGGTCCAACCCCGCCTGACATGTGTGACAAACCTAGAACCAGGAGCGTAACCGCACACTGCTCATCCTAGACATAAGTCCCGTGGAGCGTATCCGCATACACAGTGTATAACAAAAATTCCAAAGACTCAGAGGGTGTGCGAGATGATGCAATTTATATACAATTACACAATATCAAAACAATGAATCATTGAAATAGCGCAATTAGTCAACAAAAAAAATAATTATCCAAATACTCAAAATAGCCAAATATAGTCAATGTACAAAGCTCGAATTCTAAATAAAGTCCCCAGCGAAATTGCCAGATCTGTCACACCACTTTCCTTTTTTTACAATTGTTAAGGATATGACCTTTTTAAAAAAAATAAAATTCTTTGAGTCGCCACTTGAAATTATGTATTTTAGGTGTTTTAAGTCACCTGGTAATTCCTAATTTAATAGAGAGAAAAAAAACTTTTTATTTTTTAGTCTATGAAAATAGAGATTGGGTAAGGAATTCTATTGACCGGAGGGAAGGTGTGAGGCACCCCTCGAGTCCCGTGGTTTGAGCACGGTCGCTTTATTAACTCATGTTTGGCTAAAATAATTTTTTTGTATAAAAAAATAAATTTGTGTTAGTTACTAAAAAAAAATTTAATAAAAAAAATGATTGGCCTAGGAGCGTAACCGCACACAAGACCACTGTTTTAGAAAAAATACACACAAAGGATCGTAACCTAACACATGGTGGTATTTATTATATATATATATTTTTCTTTTTTTAAAGGACTGATAATTAATGACTCAAAATTTATTTAATAATGGAAAAAAATTATTAAAAAAATAAGTTATTGCAACATATAGACATGAAAAAGATTTTATTTTTTATTGCAAATTGCTAATTAAGGAATTAACAATTATTTTTTTAAAAAAAAATCAAATGAATATTAAGTATCACTACTTGATGATAACAACAAGAGAAAAAAAAGCATATATTTAAAAAAAAAAACGAATAATGACTAAGCCCCTTTTAAAGCAAGTAGTGATATAATAATTTTTTATTTGTTTTTATATATAATTTCAGAAAACGACCACTTTAGTAATTTTCAGTTTTACACAAAATGGTCATATGCTCTTCTGAAAGAAAAATTGCAGAAATAGCCAATTTATTTAATAGTTAAATTACTAACCAAAAGTAGCCGATTTTGTATTTTTGTTTCAATAACCATTTCATATATTTATTTAAGAGAAAGAAAAACACAATTTATGAAATGAACAAATTTACATTTTTTGCAAAAATGACCAGATTTACATTTTTTGTAAAAATGACCAGATTTACATTTTTTACAAAAACGACCAGATTTGCATTTTTTGCAAAAATGACCAATTTTGTATTTTTTTATTTTTTTTTGCAAAAAAAACAACCTCTTTTTGTTTTTTTCTTAAAATAACCAGAAACTTAAAATTAAAAAAAAAGACTTTGAAATTGTTATTTTTTTTTTTAGCAAAAGCATGAGTTATGTATCAATTTTATAATGATAAATATAAAATTAACACTTAGTTGAATAATAGAACACAAATATATAATAACAACAAAATATAATTTAACTAATTTCAATAGAGTTATGTATCACTTCATAATGATAAAGATAGAATTAATATTTAGTTTAATAATAAAACACAAATATACAATAACAATGAAACATAATCATATTAAGTATCATAATATATTTAACTAATTCAAATAAAACTAAACATAATAATTAAATAAAAAATATAAACATGCTTCATTGTTTTTTGAAGTTACATTGCAAAATGTAAGGAAAGAGATATACCTAAAGAGATGATGACAAAACAATGACGAAAGTAAAACTCAATTCAACTCCCAAAAGACCACCAAAGATGAAAAAATAAATAAATATATATATATATATATATATATATATATATATATATAT